>JBBPRQ010000008.1:0-206168 GCA_038093095.1 Boletus insuetus | reverse complement strand
CTTACCCCTCCCGCCCCCCCCTCTGCCGCACCAGCAGACGACTCGTCTCCCCCACTTCCCTCCACTTCCTCCCTTAAGCAGGCCAAGGAACCCGGCACGACACCCTACTCTCGCTCCCCCGAGCTTAGAGTGTCACACAAGCTTGCCGAGCGGAAGCGTCGGAAGGAAATGAAAGATTTATTTGATGAACTACGAGATCAGCTCCCAGCCGACCGTGGCATGAAAGCGAGCAAATGGGAGATCCTCAGCAAAGGTCTGTCTCGTCTCTCGTGTCCTCGCCTCGCCCCTGAGCTTGCCCGCAGCCATCGATTTTGTAATCAATCTCAAACAAAGCCATCAAGACATGGCTCGCGAAATTGACATGCTCAGACACGAGTTGGATAGCCTGCGGCAGGGCATGCCACCCTTTGGCCCAGGTGGTCCTCCCCACTCAATCGTGTACAGTCAGGGGCCAGTACCATACCCCCCACCTCCCCCGCACCCTTCTCAGCCACATTCCCATCAACCACCGTCCTCACAGTCACGGCCGTCGTCTTCAGAAAATGCATACTCGTCAGCGACGCAGTCGTCCCATCCACCTTCGTCAGCTGCAGTGACGAATGGCAGTATACCGACGACGAGGGTGGAGGCCCCTCCGACCTAGATGTCACCGCCGTGTCTGTCGTCAGGGATTCGTGTGATGCTCTCATGTGTTGTATTTCTCGTTTGCCAACGGATGATTCCCCGGTCGATGTACATAGTGTTACGCTTTGGCAATTTTTTTTTTTTTCCTTTGTCGCAAACATGGTATGTAGTATTGTGATTACGTGATCAACTCGCTGCTTGGATCTCGACGACGACAGCGACGACGGCTTTGGTCAACGAGCATGTCTGTTTAACGAGCCCCGTACATCGTCACCAGCATGCCTCCAAAGTCTGCCGAATCCCTCCTCTTCCACAAGAAGAAGCCCGTCAAGAAAGACCCTTCTGGCTCTTTCCCCAACGGCACCCCCCCTTCGCCCCGCAAATCAGCAACCCCGCGCCAACAACCAACCCCACCCAACACAGATGACCCCGAGGACAGTTCCAAGCTCCCCGAGGGCGAGTTCTCCGAGTACAAACTCATGTCTTCTGCCCTCAATGGATGGAAGTATGACGTGATGAAATTCGACTCTCGGAAACCCATAGACGTCTCGACGTGGGAGGAGCCGATAAAGCTCAACAGGAAAGATCTCAGGAGACAAGATACCACCTCGGCTCAGCAGGTTCCCGTCCGCCCGATGTTGGGCTCGGACGGCAAGCCCGTCATTGGCTCAGATGGCAGAATTGTCATGGTCGACGCAGACGGTCGGCCCATCGCAAACACTTCCGGAGAGGGCTCGTCCAAGGAGAAAGAGACCAAGGGAAAGACACCCGCGAATGGCAAAAAGAAGATGACCAGGAAGACACGGCAGGTGTTCAAGGTTCCAGACGAGGTCCGGCAGCTCCGAAAGGAGGAAAGATACCCATGGGTGATGGAAGATGCGAGGCAAAACGAAGTGTGGGTGGGGCAACTAGAGGAGGTCTCCAAGGCAGAAACCCACGCTCTTTTCATGCCCGCCGCTCAAGAGGTGTTCAAATTCGTGTCTGCTAACCGATGGTACAAGTTCCACAAGAAACCCAAGCACCATATCCCCAATCTGGAAGAGGCAGAGTCGTTGGTATGTACTGCTTGCTTCTCTCTCAAGGCGGGTCGTCTGATGCCCCCGCGTCAAGATGGCAAGGATACAAAAGAACAAGGATCCAGAGCGCTGGCTATTGCACCGCAGACTCGGACAGGGCCCTTCCGCAGCTACATCAGCCATGTTCAAGGCGGATCCCGACGTCGTTGGCGCGGTGCCACTGGTGCATAATGCTGGCCAAAGCAGAGCACCAGGCGGCAAGGTTCTACGAACAGTGAACAGAGGCTCGCAGGGGGCAGAGCAAGACGAGGAGGGAAATATTCGGCCCAAACGAGAAGACGATGGTGAAGGTTATCTCGACGAGCAACTGTTTGAAGAAGACGTTGCAGACGATGACGAACACGAGGTCGCAGATATGGATGACGAGGAAGCCAAAGAACTCGAGGTAAGTCGACAGAGATGTTGCGCTCATCAAGTCTCATCATCTTGCAGGAACGTCTAAAACGAGAGTACAAGCTGGCCAACAAACGGCGCGAAGGGTATGTCGACGAGTCTGAGGAGGAGGAAGACGAGTCCCAGCTGTCCAAGGACGGTAAATCCCTCAAGAAACTCATGCACAAACTAGAAAAGAATGTTGCATACGAAAGTGACGAAGAGCGTAATCCATATGCAAGTTCGGTGAGTCCAGCATTGCTCGCATTCCTCCCTTGTGGGTCTGACGATCTATGGACAGGACGAAAACGAGGAAGAGGAAGAGCCTCCGCTCGTCTCGAACGAACCTGCCATCCAGCAGCAACCCCAACAGGTGAAATCTCGGTCAACCTCTCAGCAGCCCGCCACAAAGCCCCCGACTGCAGAAGGTTCGAAAGCTGGCTCCCGAGCTGTTTCGCCGGCACCTGTACCCAGCTTGGGAGGACATTCTATTGTTGCCAAACGAGCTACAAGCCCAAGGGCCCCAAAAACCAAATCAGCCAACGTGAGCAGGGGGAATAGCCCGCTCAGCGGAGTGCCCGGGGGAGGCAGTCGGGCAACCAGTCCTGTTTCGGGTAGTCCGGCAACTAGTCCGGCCGCTGGTGGCGGTAAAGGTTTAGTCGGCTCGCTAACGAATGCGGGCCCAAAGCCCGCGAGCAAACGCAAGGCCGATGAGGTTTCTGGGGCTGGTGCAAGCAGCAGTGCGATCAATGGCACGAATCCTCCGAAGCCCAAGAAACGGAAGCCGCTGCCAACCATTCCTGCGCCCGAAGGAGAGTTGGAAGAGAGGATGCTTATCGAGTGGCTGCAGAACACGCCCAATGCGACGACACGGGCCTGTATCCAACACTTTACGCCGTATTTGAGAAGCGAGGCAAAGAAGGCCAAGTTCACGGCTATGGTGAAGGAGGTCGCGCAGGTGAAGTCGGGTATTTTGATTCTCAAGAGTGCACTTCGCGCGGAATCTGCTGCTACTTCGCCAGTGCCTGCGCCATAGTATGTGATCTGGGCAATTGTGCTGTGTTTTTGACAACCATTTGTATCACGATCGAATTTATCCGCTGGAATCCACTGAGTGTGATGCCGTCGCGGAGCTCGCGGTGAGTATTGGCAAAGTGTCGATCGAACTTGATTTGGAAAGCTGCAGTTTGACATCCCTCAGCTTTGAATTCCAAGATCTGCGGACAATGAAAAATCAGAACGTCTATCTCTAGAGGCTGACGTCGTAGGATTTCCGTCCCATGGTATAAAACGTGGGCCCTCGGTGTCCTCCTCCCTTTATCGCTCCTCCCTTTCCTACCCCTGCACACTGCCTATCTTCCCCTCCTTTCCTTTAAGCACTTTTCCTCGCCATGCCCGTCCGGTTGACATCTGTCCTCCTCCTCGCCGCCACTGTTGCACGCGCGTCCATCAACCCTGCTAGTCACGCCCATACGGACGACAGACGGCTACCAAGCAGGTGGTACCACGAAGAAGACCATCCCGTCCACAGCCTATTTCGGCGTGCCGGTAGCAACGATGGTGTTACTTATGCCGCCATAGGGACGCCCGGTATGTTTTTGCGTCGCATTTCTCTCTGTCTGTTGTTTATATACATTGTGTAGAATGGTCTGCGGGCTTTCCCGCCGACCTCGCCTTGGCTACAAATATGCCTCAGGCATGGATCGACGCGTTGAGCAGGGCCGTCACCGCTGGCAAAATACCAGATGTCCCCGTGTCGACGCCTAGCAATCTCGACAACCCAACGTATCCGTCGGGTTACGATCCCTATAGTGCTACTGTCTGCTCCTCGACGTACAAGTGCGTCACTTCTGGTGATGTCTGGGACGCTCCCCCCGGCGTGCTTGCGCTCAGCTTTGACGATGGCCCGTTGCCAGTGGGTTTCTCTTTTTTTTTCTCGTCGCCGTTGATTGACGGATCCATCTTCTTAGGCTTCGAGTACTCTGTACGATTTTCTCGTCAAGAATAACGAACGTGCGACCCACTTTTTTATCGGCCAGAATATTCTCTCGCACCCGCAAGAGTTCCAAACCGCGATCAACAATCAGGACGACCTCGCCGTTCACACATGGACACATCCTTTTATGACTTCAAAGTCCAACGAAGAAGTGGTGGCTGAGTTGGGCTGGACCATGTGGGTTATCCACAACTCCACAGGAGGGCGCATTCCCCGATTCTGGCGGCCCCCTTATGGAGACAGTGATATGCGCGTTCGTGCTATTGCCAAGGAAGTCTTTGGGCTGACTACGGTCATTTGGAACCAGGAGTAGGCTATGTCTTGCGTGTCGTAGTTTCATCTCTGATTTTCTTGCCTCTCAGCACCGACGACTGGACACTTGACCAAAACCCTCCTGGCACTACACTGGAAAAGATTGGTTCACAGATGCAGACGTGGCTCACTGGTTGGTGACGGTGGTTTGTTTTACTGTGTAGTTTGCTGAATGTGGTGAATACGCCAGGTCCCAAAACCCCGGGTCTTGTTATACTGGAGCACGAGTTGTCTGATTTGTCGGTCCAGAGCTTTATGGCTGCGTATCCCCTCATGGTTGCAAATGGGTGGAAGCGCGTGTCGCTCGCACAAATGGATGGTCTAGGAGCGTACCTAAATGCACTCGACGCTGCCTCTCCCGTCATCCCTGCACAAGTTGGCGACCCCAACGTCAAGCCTCCCCTGGCGAACACTACTGTTCTGCACCAGGCTGTGTAAGTATCCCATTTATTTTCTGAGAAGGTTTTGATTGAGATTGTGGCAGGCCAACCACTGCTCCTCACGCTACGCGTTCGGCCACCCAGACGAGTTCATCTCACAGCGCCTCTGGTTCACCCCACGCAAACCAGAAGAGCGGAGCCGAGCACTTTGGGGCTGCGTCACTCGTGCTGTTGGGTATCGCTACCTTCATTGCCGCTGTAACCGGTAGTGTTCTTCTTTGATTCGGAACTTGGTATTGCGCGTGGATCATTTACAATCCTTTTTTTCTTTTTCTTTTCCTGCCGAACCCCACTCGGCTTTCACACTTGGAAGGACTTGGAACCCACATCACATACTGCGGAGGTAGCTAGCCATTTGATGAATCTATCGTAAGACGTCGCGTCCATGAAATATACGTGAATACGTGAACATTAATTCGTGTGGGGGTCATCTGGAAATATGTGAAAGGGTAGGTGATACCTACGACAATGTTCGAACATAGATCTGAGCAAATCCATCGCCGGGTAGTGCCATGTCATGACGACAGGATACTTGGCCATTTGATCCGGAGTCCTTCGAGCCAACGCATGTACAAGAGTTCGGCGATAGGTGACTTGCGTGCTTGGGCAGCCGAGTCATCTGCTTTGAGAGGGTGAGCGGACGAGCTACTTCCCTCTGCTGTGGGGGCCGAAATGTCCTCTTGAACTTCAGTAACAACCAGGCCTCTAGCTGTCATTTCGCTTTTTCGAATGACCCGTTTGTGAGGAAATAATCCACGAGAAGTCTGCACGTGTTGTCGAACGGCGGGATTTCTAAGTTGCACATGGATGTTAACCAGGTTCCCCGTACGTGCAACAAGACGTACTCATTGATGCCGGAAAGAATGTCAAGGATGACGTTATAGGAGAGGGATGCATTAGCGTCGCGTAGGTCAGCAAAACCACGAGCTATCATGCTCAATGACTCAATCTCCCGAGCGTCCATGTCGTCGCGAATGGCCTTTGAGAGATGGTCAAAAGGACGACAAGCAGACCAGGTTCGCACTTACGTTCTGGAGGACCGGAAGAACCACGTCGTCAACCATGGCTCGCCCAGCCTGCTCTGATTCACTTGACCGCCGCTTGAACGACGCACGTTCTCTGCCAGGCGATGTCGATGATGGGGATTGGAGGGGATCATCTTTACTACGTGTAGTCCCGACATACTCTGCAGAGAGCCTTAGGGAGCCGATGGTGTCCACCTTTTTCACTGGTCTGATCGTATCTACGCCTGAACCCAAGTCAGCCTCTCGCATCACCGTCCCGGAGCCGGTCATTCTGTGCCTCGCAGCATATGACGAACGTTTCATAGACCGAACAGAACTAGAGTAGGCGGGGGGCGCGTCTTTGGGTACCCCATCCTCTGGAGTGATAGACACAGACGACGCTCCTGGATCATCAGGCGAGGCATCGGTTTCGGAAAGGAGAGTGGGGAAGGGGTGTTCTTCGGGTGGTGATTTGATCATAATAGTCGAGTGTGTTGCCTGGTGACTCGTACCGATACCACTGGATGGCAACTCCTCGCTACCTTTGATAGCACCCACTGTGTCGACGGACTGATCATCTTCATCATAAACCAAAGGACCCTCCTCAGCTTCCTCGTCATCCATGTCAGGGAGCAGATCCCGGGCAGCACTGCTGAATGTCCCCATTACAGACGAAGATTTGATAGTATCAAAGTTCCAACCACTGTGTATCGTGGCGTTAATCTCCCAATTGGTAGTCCCCCTGGCGGTGGGTTGGCATGCTTGGAGACCCTTTTGGGGAGATCGGGCGCGAAATTCTTGGTAGCGTTCGAAGAGCTCTGTAAGGTACGACGTCTTCTTTGCATTCTTGATGAATCTATGTTGGAGAAGCTCTTTGGCTGTGGGACGCTGGACATCACGTAAGAACACATTCCACCGAGAAATAAGGCGTACCGTACCGTGGTAGGGTCCTTCGTGAGGCATAAGGAGACGAATTCCTTGAAAGCAGGGCTAAAGTTACCCTCGAGTACAGGAGGCTTGGCTTTGGGAATAAGGAAGAGTACACGCATAGGATGGTACTCTGCCAGGGGCGGCTCGCCCATTGCCATCTCGATCGCGGTTATGCCTAGACTCCACATGTCCGCTTTAGCATCGTATCCGGCTTGACGGATGACTTCCGGTGCCATCCAAAACGGAGTGCCAACGAATGTATGTCTCAAAGTGCTCGTGAGCTGCGCTGCAACACCGAAATCTGCGAGTTTGACCTTGCCCGCGGCGGAGAGTAGGACATTTGCAGCTTTGATATCCCGGTGGATGGTGCCCTCCGAGTGGAGATAATCAAGACCGTCAAGGAGCTCACGGCAGATGACTGCGATGTGTGCTTCTGGAAAGACACCGGCCTTGAGCAAGTCGAGACACGACCCACCGTCGAGGTATTCCATGACTATCCACAACTTGTAAGCCACAACAAAGGAGCCATAGTATCGGGTGACGTATTCGGAGTCACACCGAGCTAAGCTGGCTATTTCCTGCTGGATCTCCAGTATATCGTCATCCGAGTCTTCTAGGTCTATTGTGTGACAGGTCAGAGGACGTAAGGCGGACCGGATGAGCACGCACCGATTTGTTTGATGGCGACTATCTGTTTGGTCTCGTTGTGTATAGCCTTGTAGACTGTGCCAAAGCTGCCTGTACCTAGTTTGTCGAGTAGGGTGTACTGACTTGCGGGGTTGCTACCCGGAACAGGGTAGGGCTCTCTAGGAGGGAGATCGTCCTGGCTGGACCTTGAGCACATCTGGGATGGTCGAGGGTGTGGAAGTTGGTCGGGGTCGACCTGACTTGGTTTCCTGAGACGGTTGCCGGGCGGAGACATTGTGGTCTGAGCAAAGCTAGGGTGTTGACACATGCAATCCATCCGAACAAGCTATACCGAACATGGTGTCGCTCCTCTACACGTGTTCGCGGTGAGACCGGTTATGTTCCCCATGTTATCTCCTCGCGAACATCAAGTCCAGACTCCACCCGGGTTTCCACACCAACGACAGACTCAAACGCTATCAACCAGGACAGCATGTCAGGTTGATCAGTGCCTAAGACATACAAACAAAATGCATGTAAACGACAGTAGCATGGACAAGACATGGTTTGCTACTGCAATCTCATGCTCTGACTGCGTATTTACGCAGCGGGAAGTGGATATCCTTCTTGTGTTGCTTTTCCGTCTTCGACGACGCCTCGTGCTACAAATCACAAAAGTCGGCTCAACGCCACAGCTAGTTTTGGCTGAATGCCCCACCTTGGTCAGTCGCCGTCTGATGGCGCGAGTCTTCTTCGGTCGAAGGTCGAGTGGAAGGTACTTCTTGTTCTTGTAGTATTCCCGCAGATTTTGACGCGACTTGTGGTTCATTACAGTCAGGACCCGTGCGATCGACTTGCGCACGGTGTTGCTGTCGAGTGAGGATATTGGAACCGATATAAAACAGTCATGGCCGGAACGTACATCTTGGTAAGCTTTGAAGGAGCCCCCCCAGTGGTCTTTTGTACTCGAAGGGTAAGCAGCTCACCCTTGAGGTCGGCAAGTTGTTTGGTCAAATCATTTTTGGACCTAGGAGACACGGAACGAGCGATCGTATCAGATTGCAACGAGTAGCTACGTGTTGGGTTCTCACTTGGACTGGAGTTCGTAGGCCTTGACTTTGCCGGGCATGTTGAAGGTTTCTGTCTCTGATCAGGAGACGGTTGTGCTGGTGAGCAATATGATCTCGCTTACGCAAGCAAAGACTGTATAGTTTATCAGCCACATTTCTCACGGACATCCGTACTCTACGAGGTCTCGAAACTTTACTAGTGAACCCCCGAAAATGTCGAGCGAGCTTGGGCACATCAAAACATCTCCCTCGAAAGAATCCAACGGGACGACTTTACCTGCCATATGTCAGATCAACTTTTCCACCTGAAAGTGAATCCACAAGAGCTAGATCCGAGACATCTGTGCTTGATCAGCTAACCCGCTAACCTGCACTAGTGGTCACTTTACGTTTCGCTCCCCCAGCATACGTCGTCGGCATTGTCACCCATTCGCCGAGTTCTGGGATTTCGTTCAGTTCAAGAGATACATGCAAAGATACGTGGAATACTTGCTTTTCACAAGTTGTTCGTCGATCCCTTGGCATAGTCCCTCGACGTCCGCGGCATGGATGAGAAATTCACTATATAGAGTCAGAAGATTCTCTATAAGCATTGTCCCTCACTTGCCTACAATGTTCTGATAACATGTCGAGTGATTCTACGCCAGTCTGTTCATATCTAGAACATGACACA
This sequence comes from Boletus insuetus, assembly GCA_038093095.1. Classification (NCBI taxonomy): domain Eukaryota; kingdom Fungi; phylum Basidiomycota; class Agaricomycetes; order Boletales; family Boletaceae; genus Boletus; species Boletus insuetus. The sequence continues at coordinate 197,044 of JBBPRQ010000008.1, read as the reverse complement.
CAATCATTTCCGGCCCACCTTTGGATACTTCCGTATCTGTGATATCCTGCCACTTGTTCATCGCTACGAACCATTTTTCTCCTCGACGACGACAGCTATCCATCAACGCCATGAACATGTTAAAAGGGGTCGTTGGCACGCAGACGGCTGGCTAACCTGACATCCACGACAAGCCTGTCCCTGCCCACCGCTTTGGAGATAGCGTCGAGTCTCTCTCTGGCGAATTTCGCTCCAGGGAAGAGATATGAAGTGACTATGACCTAAAGGGATTGAGATAAAAATCAGATGGCAGCGCTGCACCCACCTTGCTAGCGCCAGCATCTAACCACTCGCGTGCGTTCGTAGCCGTTATTCCGCCGCCTATCTGTAAAGCCCCTGAAGCGTACGATGGAGATGAGTCGTATTGCGCCAGGGGTTTAAGATTGGGAGGCGCACCTGGCCACGCCTTCAGTGCCTCCCTCGCGGCATCCTCGTTGCCAGGTCCTAGCTTTATGACGTGCCCGCCTTGCAAATCGTACTCTTTATATAATCGTGCAAAATCTCCTGCAGATTGGCTAGAGATGATCAAGTGACATTTTCATGCTCGACGATCGGTGCACCAACCTCGCGACAAAGTTCGTCCTGAGTGCTCCTGGGTTGTTGTCCGATAGGGTACCGCCAACGATCTGTTTCACTTTGCCATCGTGAAGGTCAATGCATGGCCTGAACCTACTTCGCCGTCTGCAGTCAGCCATTATCCGTGTCGAGTGGCGTAGTCTCAGCCAAGGTCATCGGGATGAAATCCAAATCGACAGATCGCACGTTAGAACGTTTCTCATGTTACACAAAAACAGCACGATGATATACAACGATCAGTACTCCAATGATGCCTCCATCATTCGAGTGAGATGTTCCCTTCCGTCTTCTCCGGCGACATTGCCAATATTCGGCGCAAGGTCCAGTACACGGCGTTGTGGGATCGTACCCTCGACAAGCCCTGGAATGTCGTCTTTCGTGTAGCCCACCGCCTTCAGACCACGTGGTACACCGAGACCGTCAAGGAAGCGAGCAAGCGACTCATACAAATAAGAACCAATCTCGGAATCCGGAATGCTGGTGATCGAAGGATCCGTCACCGTTGTATTGTTGAAGATCGCCAACGCTTCCCGATGGCGGTCAGGCGACGATGGTGCGGTAAATTGGAAGACTAGTGAGGAGTCAGGGTCATTGCACTGGTCAAAGCTCGAAACATACCTGCAGGTCCCGTGAGGGCGACACTGATACACGAGTTATAGTTAACTGTGATCGAGAAAGAGCGGGCTCCGTGGCGTACCTGACACCATGCGGAATGATGGGGTGGTCGACTTGGTATCCTGGGTGTTTATATTTGGGACCTCTCTTGTTCAAACCAGAAATCTAACCCACGCTCGTGAGCAAACCAGATAAATTTCAACCACCAGGACATACCGGGTAGCTCATCCCATGACATAGATGCACCCCGGCATTTCCAAATCCGATACCAGCAAAGGAAGCAGCGAGGCTGCAACATCCATAGAAGCCGTTTATAGAGGATGTCATCAGAGAAATACGTACAGCATTTGACTTCTCGCTTCGTGATCGGTGCTGTCTTTAGCAATTCGAGGGAGGTACTTGACTGTGGTCCTGAGCGCCCACATGGAAAAAATATCGGCGACTGGGTTGCTCCCTTGATATGCTGGGCGCAAGATAGGGTTGGCCGGACGAGGTGTACGTTCCGTGTAACTGGAAACGATAAGCAAAAGTAAGCTCAAACCACCCAACGTCGTTCTCACGGAATCGCAGTGTAACTCTCCATACTGTGGAAAAGGACGTCGAGGCCAGCGCTGATGTGTACCTCTGTTGGACAGCTTTCGGTATTTGCAGTGTCAACTACTCCTAATACCGGCTTGAGGGCGCGGTTCGCAATACCGGTCTTGAAAGCGCGGGAAGTGACATCAAAAATTGCAGCTCCGGTGGTCTCAGAGCCAGTTCCAGCAGTAGTAGGGACTGAAGATTGGTCGGGATCATCGTGGAGGAGTACACGGCATGGTATTTACCTGCAATAAGAGGTCGTAGGCTCTGAGTGATGGGAAGTCCTTTTCCTACGGGAGCATTGACAAAGTCCATCAGGTCGTTGTCCTTGTAAACGGTAAACCTAGCAGAAATGTCGGGCAATGGAGCATGGAAAATGGACAGGTACGAACAAGTTTGCGGCTTTGGCGGTGTCAATAACGCTTCCGCCTCCAACGCTTTGTGATACGGGATTGGGAGTCAGAGGATTCAAGCGACCGCATTTTCTACTCACGCCAGGAAATGACTAAAGTCATGCTGTCTCGCCCAGTCAATGGCCTTTCTCCAGCTCTCCTCAGTAGGCTCAGCCACGACTTGATCGTAAACTTCGAAAGGGAGATCCTCCTGGGATTGCAGGGACTCGAGCGCCTAAGGGATGAGCGATCGGGTAAATGTGGTGGGAATAGGCGGGGAATCACTCACGACAGCCATTGGTTTGAGCTTGGCTACGATGGGGTCCGTGAAGACGCCGACCTGGGGCACAGAGATAGAAGGACAGGAAAGGACAAAGTAACTGAGAGAATTACCTTGCGTGCTTTCATATTCTTGAGATCCATGCCAACCTCGCGGGTGACGCCTTCTCCGAACCTGAGATTAGATGCAGCAACCTTGCAAAGGATGATTTGCAAAAGCGGGGCTGTGATGAGTTTAGGACGCACCTCGAAGGCATATTCTTTCTGGACGGTATGGACTGGTGTGGCAAACCGTCTGAGCTGGTTGATAGTAGCTACAGGATGAGCATTGGAGGAGCAGCGATGGCAAGGACAGGCGGGGTGTTGGGCGGTGAGGTTGATGAGGCGGAGGATTGCACTCCTCGATGCCATCGTGGTAGGAGGCGGAATTGCGGGGTTGTCACGTGCGCGAGTTTTTGTGCGTCCATTGTGCAGCACAGCCACCACAGTGTCCATCCTCTCCTCACCGTCGTCGCTCGTTTTTGAGGCTAATCCATGACTTTCAGAGTTCCCGTTCAGCGCGTTCACAGACCTGCTTTGCACCGTCGAAGTGGCTCTGCGACGCTCGTAGTCTCTCCTTCATCCACAGCTGCAAATCCCTCGTCCCTCTCGCTCAGGTATGCCCTCCCCACCCTCTCTCTACATTGACCCAACAGTTCTCCCTAGTGACGTACATGACTTGATTTATATCGCCAACGTACGTCGCTTTTTTCGCCTCATTCGTCTCCCACTCACCCATGTCAAAGATCACAATTGGAGGCGTTTGTAAGACTTGGCACTATCCCTCGCTCGCAGTCCGTGGCTCATCTATAATCTAGCCTTCCCCGTGCAACTCGACGGAGGCTCGTCCGGTAGGTTTTACGTCCCCAAGTGATCTTCTTTGACCATGTACGATCCTTAGATCTTTGGGTAATTCCTACACCGGGATCGCTCCCAAATGCCGAGACTAGCGTCAGTATCGTGATCCCTTGTCGTGACTTTTATACTCATGTCCTATCAAGTCGACCAGCTTAAACCTCACCGTAAGTATCGACAGTATCGACCCTGCTTATCAAACTCACTCCAAATAGTATGGCATCGGTTGGGCCCAGGGTCAAATAGCGTTTGCTCCAATAGAGTTTGCAGGGTATCTTGACTTTCTGGCTCTACTTGAACACCAACAGCTAATATCCAAAACAGTATCACTGTACCTCAGCAAGCATACTTAAATGTCTTGTCAGCTCAAAACCCAGCAATGTCATATGGGGCAGCGGGTATCATGGGCCTTGGCTTTGACTCCCTTTCTCATATCGACGCAGCGATCAACCAGACTGGGTCGTCTTCTGGACGAACGTTGCTCTACAACCTCTTTCGTGACAATCCGAGTGAACCCAATTTCATTGCATTCTCACTACAGAGCACTTCAAACAATGACGGAGTCCAGGGCAGCTTTGCCGTTGGCGAAATAGATCCCTCATATGCCAACGTCACAAGTACAAATAAGATCCCAACATGGCCTGCCACGGCACCATCACGCTGGAATGTTCTTTTGGATTCGTTTATTGTCGGAACCCAGTCAAACGCCGTCTCAACCACGGTACCTGCGGCGCCACCGAACAAAGCTGTCGTTTTACTCGACAGCGGCACATCGTACACGTAAGCTGCTCATTAATTATAGTCCTACGAAACAATGATGGACAAACATTTCAAGTTATGCGCCTACCGACGTGTGTACAGCCATTTACGGTGGCATTTCCGGCGCACACTATGAGTCTAGTCTTGGCCAATGGGTTCTTCCGTGCGACGCTGAAATTGACATGGCCCTTCAAATAGGGTATTTCCCGCCCCGTTTTTTCTTGAACTAAATATCCGCTGACGGGGTTGTCAAGCAACCAGATCTTTCCCATCCATCCGCTCGACGTCACGCCTACTGCTCTGGGTGACCCAAACACCTGTGTGGGCTCCTTCATTCCACAGAGTGTATCCGTGGCACCTGGTCAATTGTTGGTCCTTCGGATCTGTACCACACTGTGATTGATCTGACTATCTAACTCTTCGTTCAGTGACTGGTTGATGGGTGATAACGTTCTCCGCTCGATCTACACCCTTTATGATTTTGGCGACTTTAACTCCTCGGGGAAAATGGGTGACCCATACGTTCAAATGCTTCCTCTCATCGACCCCGTCCAAGCCTCTATCGAATTTCATAATGCTCGAGGCGGTACCCCGAACACTAATATCACCTACAACGTTTCAAATTCTGGGTCCGGATCTACGACAGTCACCCTGTCTACGGATGTTGCCACGGCGCTGGAGAATTTCTCCAAATTCCTCCCTGCGATCCTCGGCGTCATGGCATTGAACGCGTTGGTATTGGTCGTGCTTGTCGTTGTGGGTATCATCCTGCTCTGCAGGCACCGCGGAAAGAACCCTCGAACCCGGAAAATTCCTGGAAGGCTCAGCCCCATGCCAATGGGAAATTTCTCTGGGGCTAGGGACTCGGAATTGTCTGGAGTGGTTCCGCAATCATACCAACCAGTCTCGATGGCCCTGACAGAGGATACGCTTTTCGCCCCTCCGACGCCCAGCTTTAAGAACGACTCTTCGAGATTCGGGAGTCGTCCGAACTCGATTGCATAATTCAATTTGTTGCTTGTATTGGGCTGTTGCTATCAATGGACTTCTGGCTGCAGGATTTGTCCAGTAGGCTACCGTGGACTCTCGTTTATGTTTCGTCACCTAGCTTGTGAACATAATTTATGCGTAGGTGAAACATGCGGTAGTAAGTAGGTCTTTAATTACTGCGAGGTTTACTGTTCCTCGCGACGAGGTCGAATGAGACTGCCCCGTCCTCCTGAGCCAGCGTGGTCATGGTACCCAGTGTAGACTTGTCCGGTCTAAGGCTATGCCCGACGGTGCGAACCACTTCCTTGGCGCGAGCTTTGAGCGAGGCGAGCCACTCCCGCCGGTGTTCAGTCCTCGGGTCGTCCAACAATTGGTCGACGACGCTCGCCAGGGCTCGTGTAAACGATGCCCGGTAATACGGCTCGGCGACCTTGTCTTGGAGGAGACTGTCAATACCAACGTACTCTGAGAGCCAAAGTGCCTGTAAGGCCTTGGTGTTGTCTTTGGTCTGTAGGGCTGTGCGCATGATGAAGGACATTGTCTCCACATTTGGTGCGAGGCTCCTGCCCTCGGGCCGCTTCTGGACCCTGGGTGGGTCCTTACCCTCGGATTCATTAAAAGAATCCGTCTGGATACCCGTCAGGAGCTGAAATGACTTGATGGCGCCTTCCCAATCACCGGTGCGGAGGCAAGTCATGAGCACGAAGTGATAGGTCCGCAGGTCGGGACGTAAATCGGGGATATTGTATATAGCATCGTTCTTCAGGCACCATTCAAGAGCGTCAATGGCTTGGGAGGACTCGTGAGGGGAGGCAAGCATGGCGAGGGACGCGTGGGCGCGCAGGAGCTTGTGAATGTGCGTCCTGGCCACAATTGAGCGGACGCCAGGCTGATCGAAATCGAGATTGTCCATGACGAGATGCATGAAATGGACACAGTGCCTGAATTTCTGCGTTGCAAAGCAGACTTGAAGGGCGGCATCGAGAGTCCAGTAGTTGAGAAGGGGTGAGAACTTGAAGGGGTCCGGGTGGCCGGGTCTTGTGAGACCGAGGTGCTGGGTGATGATGTCCAACGCAAGATTCTGGTCGGCTGGTCGACCATGGGTGAGAGCATGTATGCTAGCTGCGATGAGGCGGGAGTCGAGCTCAAAATCTGGACGCTTTTGCATGGTCTTTTCGATCTGTAACCAAACATGTTTTGCATCTGAAGCAGTAGCATCGCGGACGGACATGACGCGTGCGCGTTCCCGTTGGTTGGTGATGGCACGGAGCATGGCTGTGAAAACGAATTTATTTGGCGCGTGAGGACCATCTTGGTCCATGGCAAAGTAGACATCGAACATCTTTTGAAAATCACCTGCGGCACCGAGGATGGATATGTAAATGACAAGGGGAGAGAGAGAGAGCTGTGCGACATTGCCGGGATCGTGATGTTTGATGGACAGCGTATATGCGAGGTAGTAGTGATACAGGGCATGTGCATTAGCGAGTTGTTTGGGGTGGTTCGACCAGTCGTCGATTTGGGCGAGCCCCTTGAACATGGTCACAAATGTGGAGATGTTTGGGGAGAACCCGCGACGTTTCATCTGCACGGGAATGAGATTGGAGGTGCGAGGGGGAAAATGGAGGGGCTCACATCGGTGAAGAGCGTGTACGCGAGCTGGAACTTTTTGTGGGACATGCAGAGGGAGAGCATGGTGTTCCATGCGGGGACGTTCTGGGCATCCCTGGGCACGGAGTGAAGGCGCTGGACAGCAGCGTCGACATTTCCATCTGCCGAGAGCCGCTTGAGCTGCAAGGCGAGGTCGTACGGACGGAGGAGCTTCCTGGGATGAGAGACCGGAGGACGGGGAGTTGCAAATGCACGGACGAAACGTAGCACGCTCGGAGCACGTCTGGTAAACATCAAAGCACCGTGGGTGATCATGACGGTTCCAAAGCTCAATCTATTTTTCATTACAGTACGGATCTCCTTGCTAGCTCACTACACCATCACGCCTTGTGTAGTCTTAGATCAACGCGTCTGGCCGCCAGTCCAATCATAAATAACGACACGAACGCCGCCCCAACCGCAATCGGCTTCTTCAGATGCGCTGACAGCGGTACCTTGTAAGAAACCTATACACTTGTCAAAAATTTCATCCGAAAACGTGGCACCGCCCCACATACATATATCATGGCAGTGTGCTTGTCAGTCAGATCCTTGTATGCCAAGGAGACAGCCGGACGCCCCGTCGTATCAAGGTAGCTCACATGCGTCAAGATCGCGCTCGACAACGCAGGGAAAGGCGTTACAACGTCAATGTCACTGTGAAACTTTGGATTGAGCCTTTCGTCACTCCGTACAAGATCAAAACTCTCACGTCGCGCCCTCGGGCAGAATAATCTTGACCTCGGCCTCGTCAACCACGGATCCAGGGATGTGTGTCATGACGGGAACACCAACGATGTGTCTTTGATTCGCTGCATCCCAGCTCACCGAGTCTTGGAGTGGGGTGTCGAACCCAAGAGTAAACGAGTAGTTCCATCCACCCAAAAGAGGATACCTCGGGCGCATTTCAAGGATGCTGTGCTGAATGGCCTTGCTACCCCTGGGTACGGAAGGGGTTCGGCGAAGATGTGACGTGGACACGTTCCCATTCAGGTCATAAAAGTACGCGTTGGTCACGCCTGCAGGGAGGTGCAGAGTTAAACCGCTCAGTATATGTCCAGCCATGCGACCAAAATAGTTTTGGCTTTGGTATTCGAGACGGGAAAAGTGTCCTCTGAGGCTGAACACATTTCGCCGCGGTCATCAATCAGCAAACAGCGGGAGATGTATATACTCACCGAGGGCCCGCATTGCGGAGGTTAAACATATCCTCAATGTTGAGATTGGATCCCCAATGGCTGATTTCAACCGAACGTTGAAGCTTCATGACCTCGAGAACGGGATGACCGTGGTTGTAGTGCGCAGAGATGGGTTGTTGGTACTTGGAGAGGAACCCCGCGTTCGTTGAGGAAGCCACGTTGTGGTAAGGCCCGTATGTGATGGTAGCTCCAGACTTGGTTACTAACCCATCCCCAACGAATTCGTCTATCCCCTCGGGAGTAGAGTAAGAAGGAATGTCTGAGGAGGAGGATCTGTGCAAATGTTTAGCTCTACATGCGGAGAACAAGACGAGTTGGACAAACTTGATTTTAGTACGTTGAACGAGAGTGGTATAAGGGCTAAGAACGAATAGGTCCGTGTCGTATTTTAAGAGTTGAGGGTCTGCCTGCGCAGCATACGTCGGGTAGGGATACGTTGCGTGCGTCTGGATCGTCTCGAGAACAAGATTGATCGTTCCATTGACAGCCAACCTCTTTGGCAATGAGACGGCGAATACATGAACATCACTTGGAGCGAATTAACCTCCAACTCCCTGAAACACGCGTATGAACGTCGACGCACCGAACATCACGTTCGCCCAAGTCAGTGATTTCGAGCGGCTTGACTTGGCCTTTGACCTTGGCTTCTACCCAACTCGTCTTCTCCCTCTCATGCTTGCCAAAGGCGACATGGTATACAGTCTGACCTGGCTCAAGTGCCTTGACAGCATATGTGGTACTGACGTGTACGAGAGAGCCGCCGAGTTCAATGGTGCGCACTATGGCTGTATTTTCGAATGCTGGACCGGCCAAGGCGGAAGAAGAAAGCAGTGAGCTCAAGAGGAGCAGTGAAAGTGTTCGCCAGCGCCGTAGCATTGTTTTGGGTAGTGGTTGTGCTTCAGAACGACGTGTCAACTTAGCCAACCCGGTGGCTGTGACATTTTATTGATCGAAACACAATGTCACTCTATTGAATCTACCATTGCCACACTGATGCAGGATTCCGGAGAGGAACGTCCTCACGAACAATGCCAGCCGACACTATCCTCTTCAAACGCATCTTACGCTTCTCCTCCTGTAGCCGCTCAAAAGTCTTGCCCGGCCGCAATATTACATTCAGCCGTGAATCTGGATGTACGCGTATGCCGAATTTCCCCCGTCCGCGGGGTTCAAGACGTTTGAGTTGCTTCGGTCCTTTGGTCACCCATGCCTCGGCTACGCGAACGCGTGTCAGCAAAACACTAATAGATCAAATGACGAGACCGGAGGTGCACTCACAGACTATCAATTTGGAAGGATCCATCTTCTTGTACACGCTAGCGTGAAGCTTCGCAGTAGCCAGCATGCTCTTAATACGGCTGCTAGCGCGCTTCTCGCTAAATTGCATCTGCATTATAGCATGATCGATGGGCTTCCCAGATATTTGTTTCCCAAGCATGTTCAACTTCCTGTGTGAAATCTTAAAGTTGGCTGTGGAGTATTTGTGCTAATATTCGAAGAGGGCGCCTCTCAACGGAAGCATTTCAGATTTAGAAGGGGAGATATACCTCATGCGCGGGTTGCTTGGGTCGCTTTAATACTTGCCTTGGCTGTTTCTCCTTGGACTCCTTTGCGCTTGCATCACTCGTGGACATGCCTTGGAACATCTCATCTTGCGAAGGGGTAGCATCCTGGTGCTTGACCACACGATCAGACGCTTTCTTTGGAGCTGGAGCAAATTTTTCTTGAATCCACTGCATAGGATTCCAATAACTAGTGGTGGGGTACGATGAGGAAACGGGTTGAGAGTCAGAAAGCATGACCTACGTTCGGCGACCCTGCCAAACTACTCCGGAGTAAGAGACAGGTCGTAGACTGCGGGCTATGTGATTGTCTGTGGACTAAGTGAGCTAGATCGCCTAGACTATTTTCCGCACCCACTGTGTTTGATGAGCGAGTGCATCCTTCAAGTTACTTCAATGACTGCACGAAGCAAGTGTGTCACACTCTCGCTGAGTCACGCGAGTTGTCACACACGCGTTGGCTTTAATTCTGACGCTCGTCCGACATTCGCAGTTCTTCAACGCCGAGCACGACGATGCTTACCATCGGCACTATTCTATATGTTTCCCTTCTCCTGATAAATGCAGTGGCCGTGCTCAGCGAGGACCGGTTTCTTGCGCGGAGTGCGTTCTACCTCCATCACGTCCTGCTCACTTGATTCAGCCGCATCATTTACAGTTGGTTGGGCCTCAACGCAACCCCAGAACTCCAACGCGGGTTTTCATCAGTCCTATGACCAGTCCGGCTACGGTTATGCACAGCAGGATGTTGGCGTCAAAGTCCGCATAATAAACCTCATCAGTGCCGTGCGGACACTCATGCGCAGTAAGCGTGTTTTAACATGCACGGAAAAAGTACCCCAAACACTCATATAAACAAGTTCCCCTGATAGGATTAAACCTAGTAGTCATCGTGTACGAGCTGATTCTTGGTGGCTAATCATGTACATGGTAGTCCGGCATGCTCCCGCGTCGTGGACATTTCATTTTACCGGCTAGCAAGCTGGGATCAGAGTGCACGCTCCGATTCACAACATTGAACATACCCTTCGTGCCTGCGCCCCCTAATCAATGGCATTTAGACGGTTGTACTCCTCAGTAATTTGCCTGATGAAATCGGCAGGCGTGTGTCCACCCTATGTTTGATATGAAGATTATCTCCGTTTGCAAGTCTACTCACGCACCTCGCACTCGTACCAAGTGCCGTCACGAATACAAACTTGTTTCCCACTAATCATGATCGTGCAGCTTTTCCTACTAGCAGCTCAGCTTTTATAATGGGTGTGTCTGACAATGCTTACTCAATGCCCAGCTCTATACTGTTCTGAACGCTTTCTTGTAGGAGTTTGACGCCTTCTACCCCCTGTCCGTCTTCGCCAGCACACAAACTCGCCTGATCGACCTCCCATTCAAACCCAGCAGTCTCAGCACAGCTCACGGCTGTTTCTGGAAGCCCGATTTGATCACGGCCTTGAAAGTTCTGGCATTGAAGGAAAGGCCACCACTCTGAAGTTGGGTGATATTTGGCGACGCATAGCTCGTACACATTTCCGGCGCACTCCTCCAGCCCGTGCTTGCACGCCACGCCATAAGCGGTGTCTGATGCATTCGGCCTTTGTCTCATATTAATGTGGAGAACCTTGTTGTGTTATAGGGTAGGACATACTTTGCTATGAAAGAGAGGGAGATGTCCACTTTGTCGCCGACTCTCTGGAGCACGCGGTCCCAGACCGCCTCGCACAGCATAGCATCTGGGCAACGAGACATGACACCCAGGACCACTGGAACCTTGATATCCTCGGTGAAGATGATTTGTGAGTCATCCTGCACTGTCAGTGGAGGTACGGCGGCCAGTGCTGCCATACACAGGCTTAAGAACGTAAGGGCGGTCAGCATCGTCGTGGTATTGGTCAAAGACGAACATGCCTCGATCAGGTATGGGATGGCGTCATGATGATGTAATCATAAATTGAGACAACACCAGTGAAACTTGCTGCAAGTCACTATGCACCAAGACTCTACTTAGCGAAGGATACATGTATGCGAATCAGATAATACGCATGCCGATGACGGGCGTCGCTGGCCCTGAATGAAAACAACGAGGAAAGAGGCACTACGGTACTTCTTGTGATTGAGCACCATCCCACCACTTTCTAGTTTCAGGATCGTTCATCGGAGTAAAGTATCGACATCGAGATTGAAAGGCTGTGGTGTGCGTGTCAGCAAGAAAGGTGTAGGGTCAGGGAGGCAGCTGACCCTCAAGGGAACGCTTTCGTATGATCGTTTCAACTGATAATTCATTGCGCACCTGGTTCCTCTAAATGCCAGGCCATCAGCGGTAGTTATTGACGGTAATGAAATTGTTTGCTTCTGACCTTCACCTCGTCGGCAAATAGCTCAGCTTGTGTCTTCCTCTTAGCCTTGGCATCGCCTTCGAGTCCGTCGAGCACCTTGTGTTTCTGGCTCATGGACTGATCCACAACGTTCACGCAATAGTCTACAATTTCCGTTCTCCGCTTCCAATTCTCTGTCGTGATCGCAAGTTAAGCCACGCACCCTTTGAGAAAGAGAAACGAGCCCGGGAAGCTTACCAATGAGTTCCTTCCATACATACGCACAGGCTCGATCCTGTATGCTACCTTTTCCACCGAGTCCTTCGCGATCTCGATCGCGGAACTGTGCGTTTGAGCGATTTAACCTCATCGTGATGGTGTCATCGAGTCTGCGGTATTCCCTGAGAAGGTCTTCGGGGGATGAGTCGCATCCCATAAGGCAGGGTCAAAAAGCTGACCTTTGAATAGGCCAAGGTTATGGCATGTCGCTGGTGAAACATGGACTAGTTGTGGCGTCAGAGACGGGGCTTGGATTGCGAGGCTCCCCAGCAGCGGTGGGGAAGATTTGGGAGGCATTTGTCGACTTTGCCGGCATGCCGAACTGCCAATCGCAGAACCGCTGCAGATGCTGTGCGCGTTACCCCGAAAAGGAAGGTTCGGTGGTTCGTCCAACCAACTCGAGCGGGTGCGGTGTTGACTCGGGTGCAATGTCTGACCGAACAACACTGACACGGGGACACAGGAATCGCACATAAAAAAAATACTTGACAGCTCATTTCGCGAACCGTCGTAGCACTGCGACTCTGATACAACACGGCCTTGACGTCGGCTGTCACTTGGAACAAGGGCTAGCAATCATTGATCCAACTCATTGTTGCGATATTTTCCGCCGCTATCACAATCCCTCACCCAAATCACCATCTTTTTATTGACGTTTGATGGCCATGTGTGAGACTGTCTCCGACAGACTCCGCGTGGCGAGCTGCGGGGAGATACGCTGGCCCATCGGTTCTCTAGGTCCATCTGTTTCATCGTCGACAGCAAGGGTCATCGCAACAACCGATCCGTGAAATTTCGAAAGAATGTAATTAATGTATATACATGGACATTGCGAACCGGCGGGCTTACAATTACTAAGTGGTGGCGAGTATCAGCAGTGCTCTCACCACACGTACAATGAATCTAGAGTTCTTCTGCCCTCATGCACATGCCTGTGACTCAACGGAGCCGCGCACACCTTCACCAAAAGGCTACATGGGGATATATTCAACGTTCTAGCAATAATATGAGGGTATGTTCGGGGGAAGGCACCCCATACATAATTATACGCTGCAGCAGCAACGGGAATGACGGAGATTTAAAGATACATATCAGTCTATCACAATACATATGAAATACCACGCAACCAAAGAAGTCATTAATCAAGATTGATCCACAGTTGAAAGACCTACCCGTCCGAACCACTGATGAACGTGAACGGACGTACGGGGTCGGCAGCAGTGCCCTCTTGGGGAGATGAGCGAGCTTTGTGTTTCTTCTTAGACTGCCTTGGGATGTATCCATGCTCCTCAACCATGTGACGATGCCTTCGGGCGGGATCTTTGAACGCCATTCCGCATCCGTAGCGACAAACGTGGGGAGTGGAGCCAGTACTAACAAGGCTGTTGTGTAAGCTAGTTAAGTCTCTTGATGAACCAATACGCACTGGCCATGCATATGGGTATCTAGGGAGGTCTTTTGTGGGAAACCTTTCTTACACACTTCACAGATAAAGGGCCTAAAGAGGATGAGAAATCGCCTGCTGCAGACGCGTTGCACTTACTTGTACCGTAAATGTGTGGTCTCGACGTGACGTTTGACAAGTTGCTTTTTGGATGTGTACTCGCATGTGGGTTTCTTGCGGTCTTCCGGCGTCGGCCACGTACATTGCCATTTCCTGGTGGTGCCATCAGGAGACAACGTCGGTTTTGCATATCGCTCCCACGCGTCTACATCACCGCGGGGCGACTGACGCCGAACGGTAGGTCGGGATACCGTCTCCCCTTCGCTAGCCTCGCTTATCTGAGGGCTTGGTTCACGCGATGTTCTTAGCTGGTCGTCTTCAGAAGATGTGACGGAATAAATGTTCATGGACGCAGCGCGCCCCAATACGGTGGTGGAAGGTCGATTTGGCTGAAGCGGAGGATGCTTGTTTTGTTTTTGGGAGCTTTGCGTATATTGCGGGCGGCCTTGGTCTGGCAACCTCGCCGAACTGGGAATAACTTAGTCGGTCAACGTGGCGGGTACAAGAGATATACCTCGTCGACTCCATTGCATTTCGGGATGGAGCGTTCCGGACGGACGACGTGCTATAGAAGGGGTGTATGATAGGATCTAAAAGTCACTCGAGATATAGAGACAAACATACCGCCCCTCGGGTGATGTACTACGCCGCTTCTTTGGAAGCATACTGGTGGCAGAGCGATCATAATGTAAATGTGTTAATGCAGGTGAGCTGATGAAAATCGATTAACAACATCACTCGCGGCAACAGAAAAGAACACACGAAATGACAGGTGAATCATGTACGCTCAACGCAGAGCTGGTTGACGCCGACCGCATGGAGTCTCTATTGTCGTAGTTGACGTAAATGATGGGAGGGTGGCTCATTTGTGATGCGGCCTGTAAACCCGGCCACATGTAGGTCGCAGTAGGTGAATTAAAGACCGAAAGCGAAACAGGTCGTTGTAGACTCTCGTTATTAGCCCGCGGCTCTGCTAGGGATGTTGAGGCGATGCGGCTCCTCGCAGCCATGTCCGAGTGAGCTCACTGTCAATTACATGCGAGTAAAATATACCTAGAGGTTGGTCTGTCTCTGAGGTTTCCATGTTCCGTCACGTTCCAAGACCGTGGAGGGGGTAATCGGCGGTTATGATCGAAATTGAATCCATCACGAGAGAATGGTGGCAAGACATGTTGTGGCCTGCTGTTCGCCGCGAATATATTACAGTCGCATTCCGATCAATGATTCACCATGCAGAAGAGCGAAAAAAAAAGGATGACAAACATTGATGGTGCTCTGAGAGTGTGTTCCGGGGCCTGTGGCTTTTCCGTTAATTGGGGAGATCGAGCTGGGTCAGGCGTGGCTGAATGACTCGAACGCATCCTGATATACTCCGGAGAGGGTGATTTCACGCCAAGCTCTCGTCGTTCGGTCGGACGATCTGTCTGATTCTCTTCGTGTGCTGGAGATTCAGAAGCCCTGTGAGGACATTGGATTATATGTCAGTGGCGAGGACGTGTGGCGTCAGCATAAGCGCAGTACAGGCGATAAGCGAAAGCAAGAAAAGCGGAGGCGCAAAAGCGACGGAGTTCGCGCTTTATGAAACGCAGGGACGAGGCATTGTCGTCGTCCACATTTCCGCAACCGTCACGCCGAGAGTAAGGAGGAAGCGTTATTACTTGCCATAGATGCTTTTTGGCCTTGTCGAAGCGTTCCTCGGCTCCAAGGGCTGGCAGGGAAGGTGGCGAAGCCATAGCGAGTGGCAGGGAGAACAGGGGAAGGTGAAACGATGTTTAAATGTCGTTGAACAGGAGAAGGGATTTAAAGGAACCAAAGGGACATCTTCCGGTGGAGATTGTGCACAGAGATATACTACGCGATCAGCACTAAATCGAGTTTTCCCAGTGAACGAAACATGTATCTGGTCGGAGATCTGAAATTGTTTGCATCGGGCGTCTGGTCTCGATGCTCGCGGGATATAGCGCAAACCAAGCCCTTAACCTGAAAAGTGTCCAGTCTGAATGTGGGAAAGTGGATGGGACAGAACTGTGTCAGACAAATGCGATGGGTAGGTGGGTCCGAGGGCCATATCGATTAAACGACAACCGAAATATCTTACGTACGTAGAACCGAACACTGACCACAAGGCACCCTGACAGAACAACGTGAGGAACGGCTGACGCATTGAAGTAACGGACCTAATTAGCGCACTTTGCATTTTGGTTGACTTTGTCAGCTCCGCAAGGGCATGGATTTGCGACCGGGTCTCAGAGGACGCATGGGCTCGTTAGTTCACAGGTATTTTGACAGGTGCATGTCCATTATTTCGAAGCGGGATCTACAACAAATTGGCGAGTTCTACAATTCCAGCACTGGATATCCGACAGGCCTGCACAGAAAAGCAAAGTTACTGATTTTGAGACAGACACTGCAATCGGAAATGGAAGCTGTTGGAACCAATAACCGTTTTGAGAACTTACCTAAAATAATAAGGGTGCGCAAGGCAATTCACTGTTGTTCATTGTCAGTGGCCAACTCGGGCGAGAAGAGCTGTGTAGGGCACATGTCAATGGACTCTGCTTCGCATTGATGCGAATTCATTTCCGTTTCACAAGAGAACAAGGAGCGGGTTGGTGGAAGAGGTGACACCTCCCTGATCCGTCCAGATCGCCGCAGGGGTTTCATAGGCCTGTCCACCTCCATGTCATCGCCACTCAGTTCCGCCGCCAAGTGTCCTCGATCTTGAGATTGGGGAGTAATGAGGGGTGGCGTGATCGACTTTTCGTCATCGTCATGAGAATCGGGGTGGGGGCGTTTACGCTTGGAGGGGGACGGGAGGGGAGAATAGGTGCCGGATAACGAGGAAAAAACTTGGCGATTGTTTTCACGCGCGGTAGGTGGGTAACTAACGGCGCCGGTTAGGGAGACAGGTGCCTGTTTCAAGGGTGATGAAGGCGGTGAACTTAGATATCCTTCAGTGACGGCTATAAAGACACGTTGAAAAGGGTGTCAAAGTGAGCCGCATTGGGGGCGGGGATACGTGGAGACACGAAACAGACTCTTTCTGGCGCGCATGGAGGCGGCGCGAATGCTGGCAGCCAAATCTGCAGCGGATGTACTATGGCAAGGTTTAATGAAAAGTGGGATTGAAGGCAAGTTGCACATAACTCACGCGTCGCTGGTTTGAGACTCTGAAGCGAGTCTAGTCGCACGCTCGTCGTCCGTTAGTATACGTTTCACGGACGAGGGCAACATCATGTCTCAGATCTGGAGAGTCAGTATTGATAATCACGTGATGATATGAGATGTAGAGAACAAGAAACAAAATAAAAAAAGGAGGCAATTTTATATCTATTTTTCAATATTTTTATCGCCTGGGAGACCGTAACGACCGGCATCGTCGGCATCGGCCCCCTCGTATCCAAATTAGGAAACTAACGAGGGAAGGTCGCTCGTCGTCGTGCACACTTGTCTTCGCACGAGCCCGCTCTCTCCGAGCGCACTGAGCTCCCCAGCTCCCCCCGTCGCCCGAGATGCGCCTCCTCGTCCCCCTCCTCCTCTTCCTCCCCCTCCCCGCCGCCACACAGGCAATCTCCACCAACATGCCTGTCCCGCCGCTACAGTGGCTCAATATTACCAACCTCTTCCAAGGCACATCTGTGCCCCCACTCAAGTACCCCTCCATCGGCTATGACGACGGTTCACGCACCCTCCTCATCTTTGGCGGCGAATCTTCCAGCGGAATACCCACCTCCCAGACATTTCTGTCCGTACATCTCCCTCCCTCTTTCTTCTCACCAGCTCATCTTCTCCCTCCAGCCTCGACTTTGATACCAACACTTGGGCCCCTCCCAACCCCCAGGCAGATCTGCCCACGAACGCCCCTCCAGCGAGGTACATGGCCATCAGTGGCGATGACTTCTCCTCCAGCTAGTTGGTCTCCCGCTCCTCCTCCTTCTCTTACCCTCTCATTTCCTCCCGCAGTCGCCACGCCCATCTTCTCCTCGGCGGGAAGGACATTAATGGCCAACCATTGTCCGATGTTTGGGTTCGTCCTCACTCTCTCACTTTTGGCTTTTCTGCTCACCCCGCACCAGGAATTCGACTACATCAACCAATTTTGGTCTCGGGTTAACGTCACCCCCCCTGTGCCTCCCCCCCGATGGAGTGCTTCGGGTGGCCGAGACTATCGTACCACTCCTGACAGCGCTTCCACAAACAACACCTTTTACATGTCCGGTGGTACAAATGGTCGATCGACGTTCCCCGTCGACGAAGTTTGGCAGTTCAAAATCACTGGCACTCTCTCCTCAAATCTCGCAACGAACAACACTTTTGGCAGTTGGTCCAACCAAACTATCGGTAAAATACCCGGTTCCAGCGTCAACCAAGCTTCAGCCGTTCTGGGAACCTCCATCGTCTCCATCAGCGGATGCAACACCACCGCCGACTCCGGCGATCTTTGTGCTGACTCTAACTCCTACGTTGTCAACGCAGGTTCTTCTTCTGAAATAACACCACCTCCCTGTCCTGTCCCCCGATACGGTGGTGCTTTGGTCTTCAATCCTTCCTCAGCTTCTTCCTCTTTTGCCTCGCAGGTTTTCCTCATCCTTGGCACTTTCAATTCCTCCTACTGGGATGACCAAGGCGGGCTTCGACGTGGTGAAGTCGCAGTCTTGGACGCCGAGACTGGAGCCTGGAGCAGAATTCTTCCCGCAGGTGACCCGGGAACATCCGGCATACCAACTTTCCCTACTCCTCGCGAAGGCGCAGTTGCGTACTCGTTCAGTGAAGCCCTTGTCGGCAGCAATCGGAATGGAGCTGCAGATACTATCGTCTTTGGGGGTCAAGATGAGAATGGTACATACCTTAACGAAGTCTGGATCCTCAGAGCTTACAACGGAGTCGTCACCGCCTCTAATTCTTCCTGGGGTGGACCCAGCGGGCAACTGGAAACAGGCATCAATGCCAATGGCGCAGGGGTCACCATTCAATACATGACCCAGTGTGCATCCCAGCTCAAGTCGGTTCCCACAACAACCTCTTCGTCAAGTGCTTCCATTGCCACTTCCACTTCCACGGGCACTTCCACGGGCGCCCCCAAGTCGTCCTTGTATGATGTCTCCTTCGTGCACAAGCTTACCGCTCCACTCTCCATGGCCTTCCTCCTTCCTGCGATCCTCCTCGCGCGATTAGCACTTCCGCCAGCAAAGGTCATGCGCCCAACTGGCGGCAAAGGTCTTCTTGTCTATTTAGCGTGGGTGATTGCCATCTCGGCATATGGTTTGGGGCTTACAGGTCTTGTTACGTCCTTCACGTCTACCCGACCCATGATGGTCGTAAGAAAACGAAGTGCCTCGGGTTCCATTCTGAAAACGGGACACGGTATAGCTGGACTGATACTAGCCATTGCACTGTACGGCGTCGTACCTTCCCTCTATTTTCTTTCATTCTTTCGATCAGCACCACGTCGCCCTCAAAAGGAAGTCATCGATCGTTCCGAGGCCGCTGCATCCCGGGCTAATTCAGTAGACACCGCAGAAAAGTTGGCATCAAGTGCTACTCCACAACAAACCCAATACCCGCCCTCACCTCCTGCCTCTCCACGAGCGCGGTTACATTCATGGGGCGGCTCTAGTTTTTGGCTTGGTCGCCGGAGCCGGGAAGGAAGGGTCTCAACTGACAGCGAATCAATGCATTCCGCAGGACCTCAGCGAGCTTTCGAGGTAGTTAACCGTCCTGCACGCATCCGTAGGGCTAGCATCAATGGCCTCGCATATCCGAATATCGAGATTTACCAGCGTGTTCCAGTGGTGCCCCGTAGTTTAGGCGATGTTGATTGGCTTGATCGGCGGCGCAGTCTAAATGCAGTGGTATGCATGCTCCTTCATGTCGCTTGTGGACGTGACAATACTGACTTCATGTTGCTTCTTCCCTCCCTGCCTTCCTTCTCTCGGGATGTCCGTATGAACGATGACCATCAAATTAACAGAACGAGCTTGATTACGTTGTTAATCATGGCAGAACGCAGGGGCTTTCGAGTGGCTCGACTCCTAATACGGCAGACATGCTTAGTACTCGCGCGTTGGTGCCAACGCCTCCATTTCCCCGTGCCACGTACGAGCTCCCATCGCGTTTCGAGCTCTCAATCCGGATTTTATTTCACATGCTTGTTTTTGCTCTTTGCGGCCTTTCTCTTGTTGCCCTCTGGTATCATGCCCCTATGTCTCTGTTTGCTGTATTCCTCCTCTGGACCGCCATCTTTTACATATCGCTTTTCGCGCTTGCTTGGCATGGACGCCCCCGCAAGTCTCTTCTGACCACTTTGGTTGCGCGTGTTCGCGGCCCACCCCCTCAACCCGCCCCGTCCCCCGGTACACCAACGTCCCGCCCGCTCTCCATGACTGGCACGGATCAGTATCCCTTCCCGACCGACACTCGTGGACCATATATTCATCAGCCCCTCTACCGCGCAACCGGCCACGATGACGTCTCCACAAGCCAAGGCCCCCGTTCCGTGGATACAGATGATGATGACGACGATATCGACGAAGACGCTAGACAACGACGGATAGAAGAGGAAATGGGTAGACGAGAGGTGTCGATTGTTACAGTCCCAAAACGCAGACTGTGGATCACGAACCCGTCATAATCACTTGGTTTTATCTCCCCATCCGTTCCTTTACTCATACATGCTCATTACTGACCACAATCATGGTGAGACCGAGAACGACAGTTTAACGTTTCTTCCTTGATTAATGTTTTGCTGCCGAGTCGTATTTTCGTCGTTTGCAAACTCATCCTCCGTCCCGAGTTCATATCCTCTTCTCGGTTCTCATCCATGCATCGTATTACAATCCTTGCAACAACTTAATGACCACTTTCAATCATGGATCCATGTCGCATTGTTTCACGGTATATTTCGAGTAGATCTACCTGGACATTTTACCTCGAGCTGTACCGATGTATTTCTGTATACAAAGGACATTAATGGAGTGACTTATTTCTAACGTTTTCACGTTTCAATAGGGAGAACAACCAACTCGTCTAGTGACATGTTAGGAGAGGCGTGAGTACTAGAATTAATGGTAAGAAGGATAGAAACGGAATGAAGGGGTGGATGGGGAGTAATGAACACGTAGAATATTTCAAAGGTATAGAGAGTCCATGTTCTCAAAACTTCCAGAGAGGCTAATAAGATAGAAAGTCTATGGTTCACCTTCAACAGCAACGTCGTGACGCCATCTATCCACACGCCCATATTTGGCGGCGTCATGCGCCGGAGGAGGTGATGGAGGCATAGGTATGCCCATCAAAGGGTGGACACCCATGCCAAAAAGCCCGGTGCCCATCATCGCAGGGGATCCAAAGTAGAAGGTGTTGTGCATTTGTGCTTGCATCATCATCTGTTGTTGCTGTTGTTGCTGTTGTTGCTGTTGTTGCTGCTGCAACTGCGCAAGCATTTGGTACTGCGCCCTGCGCTGTTGTTCGGGATGGAATGCAAGTGGCTTGTCGTCGTCTTCATCCACGCCAGGCCCACCCATGAGTGGAAGAGAGGCATGAGAAACCATGGCAGGAAGACGAGAGGCACGAAGACCAAGGGGCTGCTCGTCATCATCGTCATCATTCGTCGATGGGCGTCCACCAGAGCGATTGTCGAAGCTCAAGTTCGGTAGGGATAGCTTGGACTGACCGAATGACATCTTCGATTCGTTGAGCACCGCTGCGAGAGGTTTATCTTCGTCGTCGTCGTCATCGACGAGCATGAGAGGTGGGAATTGCGTTGCCCGCCTGGCAATCCGCTCGGCGGCCGCGGTTAAAGGAAGATCCTCCTCGCTATCTTCATCTTCACCCCTATTCAATGGGGGCTCTGTCAGCGGAGCGGAGGACTTGACATCGCGAGGTCCATGACCAGTCGTGCGTCTTGGCCCTTCATCCTCGTCGGATGATTCTGCGACCCAATTATCAGCCGCTTTGTCGGTGATGCGACCAAGAGCCTGTCTCAGAGGAACATCGTCCTCGTCGTCCTCGTCGTTTTCACTTTCGCTTGGTACATCATCATCAGCTACTGGTGCACGTCTAAGAACGGGCTTCTGAATGGCCGGAAGCATAGGAGGCTCGGATGAGACGTGAGACCCCGAAACATCCTGAAGCCTCGCGTATGTTTGCGGCGGCGTTGATTCCGTTTCTTGCAATTTCGACTTGCCCTTCTTCTTCCGCTGACGTCGCCCTGTGTCCTCTTGCTCACGTTTCCTACGTTCCTCGAGCTCAGCTCGTTCCTGAGCCTCAATCTCCTTTAACTTCTGCAACTCACGGTCCCACAACGTATCGACGCCAAAGACGGAGCGACCTTGTGGAAGATCCCCGGAAGAAGACGAAGCTCCGAAGATAGGAGGTTTCTCACCGTTTGAGTCGACGAGTGGTCTGGCTGCGGAGCTTTGTCCCGTGAATGCTGAAGCTCTGTTGTCGGCGTTCTGTGGATTCGACGAGGGGCCAAGCGAATCAATCAGAGTGCTAGAATGTCTGATATGTCCGCGGACCATCATATAAGGTCGGTTATCACCCTGGAATGTACTGTGATGCAAGAAGAAAAAACAGTCAGCCTAAGAAAACTGCCCATTAGTAGTGTCGGGCGTACCGAGCCTTCTGTTTCATCTCCAATTTTCGATGTTCAAGATTATCAATTAAGCTTCGACCATACAATTTACCGGCAGGTCGTTTGATCTCCAACTCCGTTGGCGGCGGTACAGGAGGCAAGGGAACAGAGGAAGGCACCGGCGACTCTTCTTCTTCCATCTCAAAGTGAGCTTGTTCTCCATCTTTGAGTGCACGAGGAAAATGACGATCGATATCCGAGTAGGCAATATCCCTCTGCCCACCGACGACTAGCGTGTTTCGGAAAGCAAGTTGGGACAAGGAGAGGCTAGCACGAGGGTTTGGGGTGAAAGAGTTGGAAGCAACGGGGGGTACAGACAGGCGAGAAGAACGGGCAGCGGGGGGAAGAGGACCATTAGTAGATTCCTGGAAATCGCTGTGCGGCCTTGTCGCGGACTGGGGTGGTTGAGCAGGGACAGTGCTCTGTAAGGGGCTTGGCATGACGAGAACTTTTGGCCGGAGTAACTCTAACGTGGAGAGTGGTCGATCACGTCGTGACTCGCTATCAACATCGTTTTCAAGAAGCATACGTGTACCCATGGAATTAACGGACAAGGTCCGACCATGCGTCTTGGGATCAAAGCGAGAGGAACGGGAAGGAGAAGGAGGACGGACGGAGAAAACGTTGTCATCTGCGAGGATGTTCTTTGATGCCATAGTGCCCATCGATCCATTCGACATGGTCCGACCTCGATTCGCCTTCGGGTCGAAGCGAGAAGCACGATCTGGAGAGGGTGGTTGAACAGCGAATGGATTGGCATTTTCGTCGTTGGAAGCGTCGTTTAGCAAAGCCTTTGAACCTAAGCTTGTATTGGATGGTGTACGCGCATGAGCAGTCTGCAAGTCTAAGCGTGATGAGCGAGACCCTGGTCTCAGAATTTCCTCTGGACCAGGAGACGACCGCCCTGAAACAGAGACAGAAGGGAAAGGGACGGAATGGAGAGGTGGTTGAACAGGGAGAGTCTCAATGAGGACATGAGCAGAAGCACGACGGCGTTGGAGTGGTGGTTGTGGTGACTGGAACTGGTCGAGGTCTGCCGAGGACTGTACACGCGCAAAACTGTTATCCGTGTCCAAGAATGCGCCACCTGCACCGAAACCATCCAAGGCCCCAACACTCATGGACCGTATCATTCGGCTATGGGGAGTATCGCCGGCGACACTGTGTGCAGTACGCACTGGGCCACCGACGTGTGGATTGGGAAGTATCTCCGATTTCGCCTTCCCTTTACCCTTTCCTTTTGTTTTGTTCTTCTCCATGAAAGCATCAAGTCCCCATGAGGTGAGATCGACTTCCACCCCACCTTCGTCAGCAGACTCGTCTTCATCGTCGGCATTTCCGAAAGGATTGCGGAGGGTGTCTATTGACCTTGATCTTCTGTTTGGTGGATCGCTTCCGACCTCGCTAGGGACTTGGACACCAAGATAGTCGGTGCTCCTGCGGGACTTGTTCAAGGGAACATGGCGACGGAGGTGGGCAAAAATGGCACTCTCGTGGGCGGAGCGGTAGGGGGCATCGGGGTTGTCTGGGTCATTGTCGTATTCTGCATGCAAGTTGTGGAATGGTTAAAACAAACCGCAGTACTTTCCGAGACGAATCTGAGCACTCACCGAGCAGGGCTGCTGCGAGCTGGAGACGAGAGAATGCAGCAGGCTTGACTGGCGGCATTGTGGACCCAGTTGAGCGCTGGTGGAAGCGGCGTGGACCAGTTAACACTGCCCAACTTGTGACGGTGTGAATGCACCACCGTACGTGGATCTATCTCCCTTAGGAACTTGGCTCAGGCGTGATTTCAACTCGAACCATTCAATCGCTGTGCTAGTACATCACAGTTCGTCGTGCCCAACAACTACATTCTCTTCCGCGTTAATTTCCTCCACCTCCAACTGAGCCTCAAGTTCGTCGTTTATGAATTCATCCCACGTCTTCGCGTCTTCCTGGTAGTTCAAAATCTCCTCGGAAAGCGACGGATCAACAGGCGGCGCTGGTTTCACAGTGGTGTCTGTCGGCGCAGTCTCTGACACACCTAGTGACCGTCTCAGGACACGATCCACTCGAGTCAAGAACCTGATGTGTCGCTCATCGGTCAGCAGCTAGTGTATGATCGGCTGACAACCTACAGATTGGAGTCGGCAACCTCAAAGCCAGAGCGGACTAGTGCTCCGTCGATGAGAATCGCAGCAACCTCTTCAAGCTCGACCGCAAGTTCCTCATCCCTCTCAGTACCATCTGCCTCCAGCTGCTCGACCTGGTGGAGTAACCCCTCGATCAGTGGCGATCGAGGGTTAATCTCCAGCACTTTCTGCTTTTTCACCATCTCTTGCATAGCCTCATTCTTGGCGCCTCTGCTTGTGGCACTCATTAATTTTTGGACATTGGCTGTGAGGCCGAAACTGTCCGCTACCACAGCGCATGGGCTCGTCACAAGCCTATCAGAGATCACAACTGCCTCTCGGTCAGCTTGGGTAAATCTTTCAGCGCAAGGTTTTTACCGTC
Source organism: Boletus insuetus (assembly GCA_038093095.1). Lineage (NCBI taxonomy): Eukaryota > Fungi > Basidiomycota > Agaricomycetes > Boletales > Boletaceae > Boletus > Boletus insuetus. Next base: position 172,284 of record JBBPRQ010000008.1, on the reverse strand, counting down.
TCTTGCATGCTCGCCAACCTGGACCTTCAGCCAGCTGAGCAAAGGTGCGAACTTTTCTGCCAGAGTCGCCGTACTTTCCACTTCTTCCTCGGAATCTGTAACCCCTTTTACCCATACTGAACTCTGCATAAAAATCAACACCTACCATCTCCAAACTTGAGACCGGCTTTCGCGACATCCTGGAATTTAATGCCTCTGCGGACAGTTGTCATTTAATCCGAATAAATAGGTAGCACAACTCACTTCCAGCTCTGCAGACCATATATCAGAACCTCATCCAAAGGCTCATTCATCAAGAAGACTTCGTAGCCTCTCGCATGCAGCTTTTCCACGAAAACGCTGCCTGCAAGATGCTCGGCAGGTTTACCCATGTCGGCAAGGTAGAAAATCTGGTGCTGGCCTTGTTTCTTATTACTGATGTACTTCGGAGTTTTGTGTAGATCAGTCCTGCTGTCTTCATCTATTATTGTAATTCACGTACGTCATCGAAGGAGGTGTTGTTTCTCTGGTTGGTTGTGTAACGCGTCAGAGCCGCGATTCGCTCGCGGTCCTTGCTATCATCCGTTGCACCAAGTTTGAGAACGGTATTATATATTCCAATGATCTCTTGGAATTTCTCGGGATCTTCTTCGACAATCCTTCCGAAGAGCTGAAGGAGGCGGCGAATAATGAGGTTCTTGATCTGTTTGAGGAATGCACTGGATTGTAGTGTCTCGCGAGACACGTTTAGAGGGAGATCCTCGGCTAGACACAAATTCAGCCATACTGTCCGTTCCACAGCGGTACGTGCGTACCATCAATTATGACTTTAACCCAACTCGCCCACTTGGGCAGAGCATATTCACCGAAATCGGAAGTGATGAATACGTGCTTCACAAATAATTTGACGTCGCTGATAGACGTCTCAGTTGATTGGTCGAAGAAACTGTTAGGTCTAGAGCATATCAGTGACCAAGTATTCGCGCTCAAGCTCTCGACTCACAAGTGAGAAGGAACGTAAATGAGTGCGCGGAAGGAGACGCCATTTCCTGAATCTCCAGCGAAGTGAGTCCATGTCAGAGGCTTTTGGAAGTCCTTAAACGTGGCTTGGTACAACAACCCATACTCCTCGTCCGTGACAGTTTTCGGATCCCTGGTATTCGTCAACTTAAAATCCGGCCCTTTTCAGTCAGAATGGCAGAGGCGCACCGCATCCAGAGAGGAGGTTGAGAGTTCATATGCTCCCACTGGCTGACCATGACTTTCTTTGTTTTTGGCGCAACGGGCTCAACCACTTTCTCCTCCTCGACTACAGCTTCTTCTCCGTCATTTTCTGTCTCGGAATCACGCTGCGGTGTTTCTTCCTGTTCTTCTTCTATAGGAACCTCCCTCTCAACTTCGTTCCAAACGTAGATGGGGAAAGAAGTAGAGAAAACCGAATGTTGATTACTTTTACGAGTTTTAGTGTGATGATATATATCGTAGTCACGAAGAGGTATACATACATGAGCTTCATCAGATTCGAGGTAACCAAATAGTGTTTTGCGTCAGTCTTCAATTCCAGAATTACTTCTGTGCCATGTCCGAGGGTATTTCCGCGGGGGTCAGGATATACTTCGAAGGTGCCTTCATCAGCAGAGGAGCTAAAGACATTCTGCGAGGGGTCGGGATGCTTGGAGGACCTTGGTGGAATAGATGTGACAGTGACTTTATCTGCGACAAGGAAGCTAGAAGATAGTCGGTCTTCGAACATCGCATCAAAGGAAAGTGTAGAGTATTCACCTGCTGTAGAATCCAACCCCGAAAGCACCGATCAGGTTACCAGAGCTAGTGGTGTCCAGACTGTCCGCTTTCGCGAGGAACTCAGAAGTCCCGGATTTTGCAAGTATTCCCTGAGTACAAGGTGAGTCTTTCAATCGTCGGTACCACGCTGTCAACGTACCAAGTTGCTAGTCAGCTCCTCCGCGCTCATTCCAATACCAGTATCTAAACCCATCAGGTTTTTCCTGAACAAGATTGTAGGGACGCGTACCAGTTATAATAATGCGACCACCAACACCGTCCTCGTTCTTGACAGCTTTGACAGTGACGTTCAAGGGGGAAACACCATCATAGAGGTCTTTCTCCGTAAGAGCGGTCAGGCGGAACTTCTCGAGAGCATCATTAGCATTGGAAATCAGTTCCCGGAGGAAAACATCTCTAAAATTACTGTGTCAGACCCAATGGATGAGGAAGGAAACAGAATGAATACCTGTTTGAGTAGAGACTGAGAAGCGTATGAGCGTCCAATACAGCACGATGGGCAAAAGAAGCTCACCTGTTGATGACTATCTTGCGAAGACGCGCTACATCACTCTGCCACATGGATCAAAATTGAGCACAAGAAGTTCGTGAGACACGCACCTGGTATTCCTGCTGGACTCTTGGGGTATCGCTAGTATCTTGAGCTAGTGTATGAGAGGTGAGGACGCAGAGCGACAGGACCAGGGAGCGGAGCAGACGCATCGCTGAGACGCCGAATCAGAACGAGAGTGGTGGACACGTATGCAGCAACTTATAGACTTCTGAGTTCGACTGGCGACCTCAGCTGTTGACGTGTCAAATGGATCACGTGACTGATTTTCAGGATTGACTTTCTATCAAGATATCTATTATCTGCCTGACTACCGCATACTGACATCACAAACTACATGTGCCAACGATATCGTGGGACATGGTCAAACATGAACAGATAGCTTTGGCGCAGACAAATCGGCCAAGTAGCCCTGTGGTGTAAAGGATGAATAAGGTATGTAAGATAAAACACAAGAAACAACATACTCGGATCCACCTTTCCCTCTGGTCTGGGACATGCTCAAACATCATATACCTCTTGTCACCCTGGAGAACATTAAACCCCTAAGATCATGTTAACACAGAGTCCCTTACCTTCAGCACTTTTACAATGCCCTCCAAGTCAACATTTTTAGCCAGCACCTTCATGTCAACCTTTCCACCGAATCCTTCTCCTTCATTTTCCCCCAAGTCCTCGGCAGCTACTCCCCCATCAACGCCCTCACCACCCATCTTTCTAAGCCTTCCCCAGAACTCTACAAATGCATTTTCGGTCAGCATGTCGTCGAATGCTCTCCGTGCGTCAGAGGTCCTCTCCCTCTGCCACCTGTCAAACTCCTTCTCCAGTTCGCCGATGTCAAAACCCAGTTTGGTGGCTGGTAGCGATTTTTCGATCGATTCAAGGGGAAGCTGGGAAAAAGAGGCTGCCAGAGACGGTGTGTGCGCACTGAATAATGCGTGCAGACTATTCAGATACTTGGAACGAAGCTGGTGCACATGGGAATGAAACAAATGTAACTGCTGATCTCTCGGTAGGAGTGAATTGGTGAATCGAGAGTCTGTTTTTAATTGCGGAAGCACGTCATCCCAGGACAGCTGAGTGCAGAGTCAAAATCTGTTCACGAACAAGTTGATAGCGTACCTGGGGATCTCGGATAGCATCCGTCAAAAGCATGCTAGAAAAGAGAAACAAGTCGTTGAGTGCCACAGAAGTAACAGTTTGAGGAAATAGAAACAGGCGTGGCTCACCGAAATACCCTCTCTCCTTCTTCCCTGGTCAGTCCCCACCTGGACTTACCGATATCTGCTTCCGTGCGACCACGCTGAGCCCTGACATGCTCTTCGCGCTCTTTCAAAGCGCGATCTCTTTTCTCTTGACGTTTACGGCTAATCTCTGTTTCGTCTGCTGGTCCACTGCACTGCACTGCTTTGCCGACCTCGTCTTGATGATTCTTATCATCAGATGACCCACGGGCTTTCAGGAACGCTTGGAAGAGTTCCTCTCGGAGTGTGGACGAGCCAACAGCATCATACCGTGGATTATCGGACAACTTCCGTTTGATCTTCAGAAGGAATGCTTCAGCAGGTATGAAATGAAGGAGGAGATGGCTTACATCTTTCCAAACCGAGTCCGGCTTTATTATGCCAGATTCACGAAGCAAGGTAAAGAAATCTGCTTCGGCTTTCTCAGCAGCAGCGCGCTTTTCTAGTCAACCATGAGTTCCCGTTGTTGTACAGGCCAGAAAGGACGTACTCTCTCCAAGCTCTTTCATGTATTCTTTGAAGCGTTTTTCGCGCTCACGATCATCTCTGCCCCAGCCGTAGAAACGGCGGTCCTTCTTCCATGCTCGACGAAAATCGGACCATACGGTGCGTGTGCTCTTTACTTCCTCACGGAGCAAGGTGTCAAATTCTTCTTTGGGATTCGCTTGTGTTTTTTCCTTCTTCACGCTTTCTTGACGTAGCTCACGAGCACGGTCCCGGCAGTATTCGTCAAAAGCGTCACGGCGTGCGGAGACGGAGGGAAGGAGTACATATCGAGGGTCGGAGATAAAAAGCGGCAAAGAGGTATCCCAAGGATGTAGATGGTTAATATCCTTCTCTCGCAACAGAGTCTGCGATGTCTGTGTGAATATCAGTGCGCCTGATTGGTGCGGATTGCATACCTTGAAGAGCGCCTTTGCTTCATCAAGAGACAGGTCGACACGATCTGGCATGCTAAGTGGCTGCTTTTCCTGCGCTCTCTTCGCCTCCGCTTCTTCAGCCTCGTTCACTCTCTCCGCTTCTTCTTCTCGCCTCTTCTGCTCTGCCTCTGCCTCTGCAGCAAGTTGAGCCGCAGCTTCCTTTTGCCAATCCTCCTCGCTCTCGCTCTCCTCATTCCCTTCCTCCTCTTCCTCTTCTCCGTCCTCATTCTCATCCTCTCCGACCTCATCCTCTCCTCCATCGTCCTCAACACGTACCTTCTTCGTGATGACCACCTCATCCAGCGGTTCGGGTTCATCGCGTTTTCTCCGTTTCACAAGACCATGCACCTCCGCCTTGATCCTGTCCACTTCCTCCTCCATCTCTCGTCCAACTCTCGTTGCCTCCTGTTCTCTCTCCTCTTGCTCGAGTCTCGTTTGCTCCGCCTCGCGTGCTTCTGTGCGCTCGAGTTCCAAAAGCGCTTCCTTGATCTCTTCCGGGGCTATCCAAACGCTTTCTTTCCGCCCCTTGTGCGTGTAAAATGTGTTCCCTTCGGTGGTCGTCACCCGAAGCCATTCAGTGCCCGGGATAGGCTTCTTGACGAGTGGTTTTTCTTTCTTTTTCTTGGGCGGTTGAACAATAGAAGGGGGTGCGGCAGGGAATGTAGGAAGGGGTCGGATGTAGGTTGACTGCTGGCTCGCAGCATGGTAGTAGTAGGGCTGACCGCCCGGTCCTGTGAACAGTAGACGATGCGTGAGCTTGAAGTACACCTCTATTCCGAGTTTCATTATACATTACCGACGTGCTCTGTCCAACCGGGTGGTAGAGGTGGGGGACCGAAGGCGGACATGACAATACCACGAGTATAGTAGTAGCACAAGTTGGTGGCGTTCTTGATTGGCGGTTTGTAAGCCGTCGAACAACAAGTTATTACATGCGTAAAGCAGCAAATACATCGTGAGGATATATGTATGCAAAAAATACAGAATGTGGTTGGTTAGACTACCGTTACATGCTGAATAAAGCGCGAGCGTGTGATGCTGAGGTGCCAGTGGAGCAAGGGAGGATGCAATATGAAAACTAGGCACATATAGATGAGGAAAGATCAGGCGTAGAACCTAGCGTCCACGCGTCAGCCAGAGAACAATAAACGATTAGGATCACTTACTTCTTGTTGATTTGGTACAAGAAAAGGTTGACATTAACTTTAACTAGTCCATTGAAAAGTGAGAGTGAAGCCTGGTTCTCGAATTGCGCCTGAAGTAGGTCTTCCATACGAATATCTGTAATGCCGATTCGGTTTGTAATACCGAGGGCATTGTTGAGTACCTCCATGTTGAAAACCCCTGCTTTCTCTGACGAGATGATGACATCAATCTTGTCGAACTGACGAGGGGAGAACTTGTCGATCGACAAGAGGATCCCTTTCTCGTAAAGGTCTTTGGCGCTGTATCTGAATGAACCGAATTGAGGACTCTTTCCGGACTTTTGCAAGTCACGGAGATGGAAGTACTGCTTTGTGAACGGAATAACAAAGCGCTTTTTTCTTGAAATAACATCACGTCAGTCCACCGCAAGAGACAGAGCGTAAGTATTTATATTACCCTTTCCCTCGCTGCATGGTAGCCATCGAAGTTTCGACGAAGTTGTGATAACTGTTTATCTGCTCTTCAAAGTACTTCTTGCGTTCGTTGAGATATTTGAGAGCATCCATCATGCTGTCCATTTCTTGTTGTCGCTGTAGTCGTTTGCGGTGCTTGCTGCGAACATCGCTTGCGATGGCATTGAGAATGCCTTGGAACCCATCACCTCGCATGATCTTCCCCAGCTTCTCTAGCTCGAGAAGGAAGAATATGGCGTGTGCCTTGACTTCCTTGAATTGAAGTCTGGAGTTTGATCAGTATCACATTCTAACCGGGAGAACTCGTGTACATACGATCGTATGTCTTCAAGCCTGTACCCAGATTCCGCACCACTGGTTGAAGGCATGCGCCTGTTGGTTGGTTCATTGTCCATTTCAGCCACAATAATCTCCCAACGCAATTCATCTTCTTCGGTTACTGGGTGCATCAAAGACTCGACGAGGTCTTGTGCAGGTTGTACACGAAGGATCGCTAGAACACCACGCTTAGCTTGGACCCATAACGCTTTCTCGTCTGCTTGAGGGTCTTGAAACTACGTGAGCAAGATACACAAGTCTTGGAATGAAAAACTGACCTCGGACACGCGCAAACCTGTTCGTGAGCTCTAGAGTAATAGCTTTATCTCGAGCATCTTTTAGCTCGTCATTATCGAGATGCGGAACACCATCCAATTCGTGCAATATGATACGTAGAGCATCTTCACGGGAGGTCGACTAGATACAACAAGTCAGTTGCGAGCAATCGGGAAAAGACGTAGGTCCATACGAGTTTGTCCTGGTATTTCGAGAGCAACGCATGCATTCCATATACCTCATTGGGCGAAATATAAATAGGCTTCGGTTGAACGGTAACGTCCAAGAATTCATGGGCATGGTAATGAGTCTCAGCATCAGGGACGTCCGCGACTAAAGAAAAACATGAGTTAACGTCGACGAGCCAAGGGAGTAGGAAGTAATCACTCTGGAGCATCCAAACTGTCATTTCCGCAATAGTCTTGCGTACCATCTCATTGATAGGTACAAATTGAGGACGGTCTTCTGAGAACTCGAAACCTGAGGCAATTTGTGTCAGAACCTGAGATATCTGTGCGAGATTCTTTCTCGAGGCAACGTCAACTGTGGAGGCCATATCAAATGTCTCCGGAGCGCTGGACCGAGGGTCAGAAAGAGTTGGGTTGCAGGATAGACGAAACAAACAGGATGGCCGGGTTGAGGTATCTGTAGAAAACCAGTCTTGCGATACATGCGGCGTAGGCCGTGTCCGATGCACCAGGAAATCTTTCCTGAACCGAGGTGAGCAATACAACAACCAGCAGGTGCCCTTTACTCACACGTAACGAAAGTAATGTTTCGCGAGCTATAAACCGCATACTGTACGGCATCTTTCTAACCGACTGGAAGATAGCTACCATGAAAGCTTCACTCCACCATTGCAGTTTTTGCATATCTGATCGTCTCATGAGTGGTCAAGATAAAATTGCAAACACTTCACCTACGTCTGATGTACTCAGCTCTGGTATCTGGATCCTTGAGGGCTTCATAGAAAGATAGATCTTTAGGCATTGCGCTGGTTCTACCAGATCGCATTTCCTCGATGTCGATCCTCGCCCGATGGATCTGAAATCGACTGAGAGTTTGTCGATCACAAACAGTGTAATACATACTATCGAGGGATCTGACTCGAGTTCAAGGTCAGCAGCTTCAACGAGTTCCCGCACAATGGCTTGAAGCGTGTCCCGGACGTAGGTAACTTGTTTTGGTCGGAGGTATTGTACTGCGATATTGATGTACATTGGATGTCCATGGGAGACGTCATCGACTGTCCGAGCACTGTCAACTTCCTTATGAATGGACGACTATGGATGAACTGATGAACAACTGGTATAGACGAAACGATTCTGTCCTGTTGACACTAACCTGGAACAGCTTGAGCAGAAGATAATCTTCCCGTCTATCCTGACCATAACCAAACAGTGTCAACACAACGCGCTCTACCAACGATCTATGCTTTTCCGAGTCATCGTCGGTGAGCTCAACGAATAGTTGACACAGATAGTCTCCCTGCGTCTGCAGCAGGTAAAAAAGTTGCTGATACAGTTCGAGTTTTCGTTTGGCTGCATGATCCAAAGTATAAGGTCCAGCAAAAGGGTCACCATGGGCGGCAAGAATAGAAGCTCGTGCGGCATGCGCTGCCGCACTATCCGAACCATACAATCGTCGCACCTTGACAAGCTCCTCAAAAGACTTGACGTTCTGCACCACCAGTGCAATCTTGACGTCCAGATCGTTCACGTCGTTCTCGAGTGCCTGGTTCTCTCTGATGCTTTCTACGACCCGTTTCCTCAATCTCTCCACCTTGATCTCATCTTGGAAATCGGCCTCTGAATCATCAAGCAGATGAACAAAGTTCTTGATCGTGCCAACGGTGACGTTCTTGCCCAGAGTAAGCTGACGATATTGTTCGCGTGTTTCCTTTGCACGGAAGAGAGACTGGATCTTGATGACTTTATGCAAATTCTCGCGGTAGTATTGTATCTTTGCATGGAACCTGCGCCTCTGGAGAACACCACGGAGTAGCGCCTGTAGCATTGTCGCGACAGGCTGACTATACCGCAGATGATCGCGCCATGCCGTGTAGGCCCTGCGTACTAGATAACCTCTTGCAACAGCTTGCAAGCCTGCCACATTGGGCGCTACGAACTCGAGCTTCTTCTGTTGCTCCTGGTGCCGGTTACGGGCGAGCGCGGCACGCGCGAGTGCTTGGAAACCACCTACGGAAGAAACAACTTTGACCTCGGAGAGTGCTTTGTTGACGTTCTTGTGTTGCTGACGGGCAAGACTTGCACGAGCGCGGGCTTGGAGACCGATCAACATTGGGGTCGCTCGACGAAGGCCACGGATGAGGTTTAGGAGGCGTTTACGAGCGATATACGTCCGAGCTGCAGCTTGAATCCGGATGATGATGGAAGACACGTCGTCCAGTTTTGCAAGCTGTGTCCGGATCCGTCTACGGACGAGTACGCCGTAGCATTGGGCCTGTAAAGCAACGATGCTATCTTCCAGAAGATCAACCTTCCTCAGTTGTTCAGATATTGCAGCCCTCGTCAAAAACCCACGTGCAGCTGCTTGCACGGACACAATGGACATTGAAATTTCGACTTTGGCGAATGTCTTGGATACCTCGTTGACGTTTTGTCTCGCAATCTTGGCCCGCGCAGAGGATTGCAACTTCACAAAGAGTACCTGACTGCTCTGCAGTGCGGCTTTGAGCCGAGCAAATCGCCGCCGCTGGAGCACGCCCCGAATCTGTGCCTGTGTTTTAACAACATACATGGCGGATCCCCGAATACGCTCAAGGTGGGCAAGCCATTGTCTACGTGTCAGCAGTGCGCGAGCCGCGCTTTGAAGGCGAATCGCCCATGGGGTGAGACCGGCGGTTTCCCTGCGGAGATCGGAAACATGACGTCGTGCGATAGCACCGCGACATATAGCTTGAATCTTGGGTACATATCGTTCTGCAAAACGGAGGCGAGCGTATTGGGTGGCCTGTGCTTTTCGAACTAGAAAACCACGCGCCAAACACTGCAAAGCACGAATGGAATCCTCGCTCTCCAAAAGCAAGCGGTCACGTCCTAAGATTCAGGTAAGGAATCCTGATGGGGCATCAGAATGATACAGTATGGTAACGCTCACGCTCATCCTCGGTCTCTATTTCAACCTCTGGGTCTTCGTTGATCTCTTTGGCGAGTTCTCGACCAACATCGCCAAAGTTGGGCATTGGAACGCCGGCATCGCTGAGGCCCTTCTGGGTCTTTTGCAGCTGATCGTCAGAGAACTGCAATTGACCGAGCAAGTTTCCTATGCGTTGAGCTAGTCCTCGCCTCGCGAGGAGATGACTAGGCGAGATGAGCTGTTGAAGGCCATGCAATGCTGGTATCGTACCTGAGGGCGTGAATGCAATAAATGACCTTTGGAAGATTTTTCTTCTCGTACAAGTCGGTGAGCTCGAAGATAAAGCACTATGGGACAGTAAACAACGAAGAGTATCGACGATGAGGAAATGAGGAACTTGCCTCTGGAAGACCAACTTGTCGAACGAAGACAAAAAAATGATTGATGTTGTCCGAGTGTCGGAAATCTAGCTTGGAGGACTTTGACTGGGAAGCTGGTCAAGGCCAGAGATGGGAAGGAAAGAGAGAAGGGTACCTCGTATATGCGACGAACAACTCGTTCGCCTTGAAAAGCTCTGACCAGCTTGGCGAGAACGACACCGTTCCTTAGCCCTTCTTCCATCTCCACGACACCAAATCCAAGTTCCTCGCCCAGACAACCCTCTATCCATTGCTGGGCCTCACCGACGTGGCATAGATACTCATAGGCTTGCAGTAGATGCCTTTGTGTATCAGCCCAAAGGCCCCTTGTCAAGCGCGAGGACGGCAGAGGCGAGGTATGAGCGGCCTTTGGGGTCTTGTTTCTGGACAAACGAAGGCGACCAGGTACTCCGGCGACGTCATCTGAATCAGCGAGACCAGATGCGACGCGGTCCCGAGCGACAGGGGAGAGGGGAGGTTGAGGGACATTGTGGATGGGTCTTTCCTTATGTGGACTGGACTGGACTGGTAGTGAAGATGACTGGTCGTGCTCTGGTGGAGTGTCGTCGCCGTCTCCACTGGCTATACGAGGAAGATGGCGACCAAGCCCGCGGGTACCAATCTGTCCATACGTGGAAGCCTTTTTGCTGGCCATGTATGAACTCTTGTATAGTGTGGGGGACATGACTGAAGACGGAGTGGGTGAGTGAGAGGGAGAATATGACGCGCGAGATGAAGTATGATCGGAAGAAGGAGAGGCGGGGAGAGTGCGGGCAAGATCGAGACTCGAGGATGGACGATGAGGAAGCTTGTCCGGTGGAGCTGGTATGCTGTAGTGTGGAGTGGCGTAGAGAGAGGTAGGGCGACGATGGACAGTGGCGGCAGACACATTGGGAGTGAGCAAGGGTTTAGAGGTGGGGGATGAGGGGGCTGGAGAAGAGTCAGAAACCCTGTTCAACGACTGGCGAGCGGCTGCATAGTTGACGGTGGAGCCGTCGAGGGTATTCGAGCGACGTGAACGCGGCGAGGGGGTATCCGAAGAAGATGGAGAGGAAGTTGGCAAGCGGATGCGATGGGGAGTGGGAGAAGCGGATGCGGGAGAGTCGGGGTTCTCGACGGATATCCCAGTAGTGTTTGGAGAGAGCGGGGAGGCGACGATGTGTGCGGGGAGGGTGTGGCGTTTGAGGTGAGGAGGGGTACTGGCAGGGGAGCGGTCGGCGGAGGGGAGGATGTCCTTGTCGAAGGTGGCATCGGCGCGGGCGCGCTCCTCCCACTTTCCGCGGACAGAGTCGAGACTTGGAGCGATGCGGTGCGAAGGCGTCCAGCGCTGTCTTGTGGGTGTTTCTGAGCGAGAAGAGGACGTGCGCTCGAGGAGACGTGTCTGATACGCGAACGGACGGGTCGGCTCCATGATGAGGAGGGAACAAGCTACGACACAGCCACTATGGCCGCATCGTCGCTCGATGCGCTCGTCGGCGCGCTCGTCCCCGCATCGCGCGACAACCGACGACTGAGAGACGACCTCGTAGCCCACGCAACCGACATCCTCGCCAGGTCAGTCCCCGCCACCGCCCCGCATGTCGCCCTCTGACTCCATCTAGCCACATCGGTCATTCCTACGACACCGACACTGCACACCTCGCCACGCTCGTCAAGCGACACCGTGAGTCCCGCGTCATCCACCCTGATACCCCGCTCAACCCCGCAGTCCTCCACCACCCATCACCGAGCACAGCATCGCTCAGGTTCACAAACCTGCTCGCTCGTCTCCTCGACCAGGTCCGTCTCGTCTCTCCCCCTTTCCCCCTCTTACCCCGTCCACAGCCCGTCCTCGCCCGCAAGCACGAAGCCCTCCTCTTCCTCTACACCCTCGCCACCTCCTCCCGTGCTCACCCCACACCCGTCCCGCCCTTCCTCGCCACACTCCATCCCCTGGCCACCAGGCCACCCTCCGCCGCCCCGAGCCCAGTCGACCGTCCATCGAAACAGAAGGCAAAGGCCGACATTCTGCGCGACTACCGTGCCAGAACAGGTACCCCTCCCCGCTCCCTCGTCTTCCCCACTCGCTCACCCGACTAGCCCAGGCACGCCTCCCAGAGCACCTTCTCTTGCGTGACACCCTCTATCTCCTCCAAGGCATATCCGGTAAATATGTACAGCTATCCTTCTCCGACCAGGATGACACCAACAAGCTCGTCTTCCTCGACGACACGGTACACACTTCTCTCTTTCTCCCATCCCCCTTCTCACCCATCCACAGAGACACATCATCCCTTCCCCCGTGAGGTCTCTCATACACAGACTCGCCGAAGTCGGTCATCTCTATTCCAGAGTTGACGCCTTCGTCAAAGACAGTCAGCGCCGCTCCGCCATTGGCATGATCGAACAGAGTCTGTGCCATCACCTCCAGGCTCAGCTCACAGAGTACTATCGTCTCGTTGCCATCCTCGAGTCACAGATGTCAATCCCAAATACAGACGCGGACACCGACTCGATCGATCGTGAGTCTGCCCTCACTTTAAAGCGTCTCGATGTCTGGGTAAACGACTGGAGGCTGAGAATGCGCATGATGAGTGTCTGCGTCGAAGGCGCTAGAGGTATCCTCTTTGAATTTCACCCGCATACAACCCCCTGAAGCACAGCTACTAGACGCCCAGGGTGGTGCTCTGGTTAACCTCATTCACAGCTACACCGATAACGGTGACCCTTTTGTTCGCAAATTCACCGACCAATTACTCGAAGAGGTTGGTTCCATTCCCCCTTCTTCAGCAAACTCACCCATCTCCAAACAGGTATCCAAACCCTTCTTCTCCACCTTGCACAAATGGCTCTTTTCAGGAGAGCTTTATGATCCCTACAACGAGTTCTTTGTTTCTGTAGACCCCGACCTTGCCCACGTACAATACCTGTTACACCCCTCATTACTGACAGGCGGCGGTGACGGCATGTTTGGCGCACTCGCCGGCGACGCAGAGGACATGTCCACCGAGCGAGAAAGTGGCCTTCGCCTCTGGCAGGCAAAATATCGTTTCAGAAAGGACATGTTGCCCATGTTCGTCGGAGAAGCCTTTGGAAAAAAGGTGAGCAAGACCGCCGGACGAGCCGTGCTTCGATCAAAGATGGGCCACTTCGTAGATTTTCTCAACTGGAAAGAGCCTCAATTTTATCCGATACAGCTGTCACGACAGTGATTGGGTTGCCACCAGGGAAAAGATGAGCAACACGGGCGGGAGTAAGTCATCCTTCTCCTACAGTCGTCCAAACCGCTACTTCCCACCTTTGTCAGTCCTCAAATATAGTGATATCGCGGGGCTCGAGCGATCCATAGACTCTGCCTACTCTACCGCCAGTCAACGGCTCTTCGAGGTATTCATCGAAAAGTTCAGACTGATGGATCACCTTCATGCTCTAAAACATTATCTACTTCTCGGTTACGGTGATTTTGCGGAGCAACTCATGGAGGCATTAGGGCAAGTCGACCTTTTTACAGAGCTGCGGTCTTTAATCGCTTCTGTAGACCAAGCCTCGCTCGCCCCGCAAATACTCTCTATCGACACAACCTGACCGCGACGCTCGAAACAGCCGTTCGCACCTCCAATGCCCAAAACGACCCTCCTGACGTCCTCCGCAGACTCGACGCACGCATGCTCGAGTACTCCCACGGCGAAACCGGTTGGGATGTCTTCACCCTCGAATACAAAGTCGACGCACCGATCGATACGATACTCGACCCTGACTCGATGGTCAAGTATCTAAAACTGTTTAATCACCTTTGGAAGATGAAGAGGATCGAGAGCACGCTAGGCCAGGGCTGGATGAGAATCGCCGGTGCATCGAGGACGTTCCTGAGGCTCCCTGGTAGGCTTGCCCCCCGTCTTTGCCTTTTCCTCTTTACAAAGGACATTTCAGATCTCGAATATGACTGGCACCAGATTCGTATCGTCATGGCTGAAATGATCCACTTTGTTCGCCAGATGCAGGCTTACTGCCAGTTGGAAGTCATAGCGTGCTCATGGACAACCTTGACCGAATTTTTTCAAAAGCGTGAAGGCGACCTCGATGCCATGATCGAAGCGCATCGGGCGTACCTCGATAGGATGGTCAAGAAAGTATCCCTGCTCTCCCCAAAAGCCGGAAAGGAGGTTCGCACGCATTTTCGTGCAACTGCGCGTGTACTTGACCTTCGCTTTTTCAGGAAACCCTACTTACTCAAGTTCGAGAAATCTTTCAGACGATTCTCCAATTTCGTGAGGCCACCGTGAGTCTCGGTCCTTGGTATGCCAGTCGCCCATGACGACTTTGTCGACAGGAAAACTTTTACCACTATTGCTTGTCTGAATCAGCGAGACGAGATCAAGCAAAAGACGTGGATAGGGTATGTCTCTTCTCCCGAGTCGTTTCCTACATCACTTGACATCATGTCAGGGAGTTTACAGCGCGCCGATGCCAGACCGTATGGGCACTCAGTCCCTTTCAAAAATCCGCGCACTTGTGAAAGAGTACAGTGCGTCGTTTAGCGACTCTGCACAGTCCATCGTCCATGCGCTTCAATCCCACCCTGATCTCGACTGCCGGTTTTTGGGTATACGGCTATCGTTCTCCGACTTTTATCGCACCAAGAAGGAACATCAGCTGTTACAGCAACAGAAAACGTCCTGAGCTGCTTTTACCGGCCATGCTAGCTAAGTACAAGAATCAGTGTCATTACGTAATACGACTACATTCGGTAAGAAACTTGGAAAGAATTGCCTGAAATTTACACTTTGGGTTCCTTATACAACCTGAGTAACAATGAGGAAACGATGACCGAGACAGAACTGGAAACAATAGATTAGCAGCTCGAATCAACACGCTTCTGGCCAGACTCACGATAAAGCCATCGCTAATGCTGCCCACACGGGAGAGAGACGAGCATGACCCACGGGATATATCACGCCAGCAGCGACCGGCACGGCAACGATGTTGTACATGAACGCCCAAACCTATGAGAACAAGTCAGCCATCGTTGTACTTCAAGGGTAGACAGCGCGGTGCTCACAAAATTTTGCTTGACACGGTTAAAAACCTTTCGTGACAAGTCACTCAACGTGAGGAGACTCTTGAGGTTCGAAGATACTAGGACAAACGAGGCGCTAGATATGACAACGTCGCTGCCAGATCCAATGGCGATCCCAATGTCACTCGCAGCAAGGGCCTTTCCGATCCGTCAGTACACTGAGATGTTGAGAGTGAAAAGAAATCGACCCACGGGTGCGTCGTTGATGCCATCGCCGACCATCGCCACGATGCACCGTTTGTCCGTCTTCTTTCCGGAAAGCCTCTGCCATCTCGAACGGCGACGCTTGACACCATTCGCCTGCAGCCATTCAATTTTTTCTGCTTTCTGGTGGGGAAGCACTCCTGCCAAGACATTCGTTTCTGGGATGCCGACCATCTTTGCGACAGCCTTTGCCGTCCGCTCGTGGTCTCCAGAGATCATCCAAGTCTCGATCCCCTTTTCGCGGAGGAGTCGAATGACATCGGGAGCCTCTGGCCGTAAAGAATCCGTCACAGCAATAGTGGCCGCGACAGAAAATGTGTCGGCATTGCTGATCGCCACAAGGACGATACTCTTGGCTTCGGTTGTCCACTCGGCCAACCTGGAAGTTGTTTCATTGTCCAGGATGACCCCGTGCTCCCTCATCCAGTCTTCATTCCCGATGAGAGCCGTACGACCCAGCGCATCAAAGTAGGCCTTCACACCACGACCGGCAACCTCGTCGAAACCGGTCGCGCTCAAAATGGCCGCCCCATGTTTCGTTGCGTACCGCTTGACAGCGGTTCCTAACGGGTGAGATGACGCAGACTCGAGCTCTGCAGCAATTCCAAGGATAGACTGGGATGTCCATGTTGACCCGGAAGTCACTTCAAAATCTGAAACTTGAGGTTGTCCTCCCGAGGTCAGAGTTCCAGTCTTGTCGAACACGACAGTGTCGACTTGCGCCATCTCTTGAAACGCTTCGCCTCCGCCGCGTGCAAGGATGCCGTATTTGGCTGCGAGACCGGAACCAACGAGGAGGGCAGTTGGGGCTGCGAGACCAATACCACAGGGGCAGGCGACGACAAACACTGCGATGGCAAACTCGAGCGACCACACGGCTGGTGTAGAACAAGTTAACCAAAAAAACGAGAAGATGGAACAGATAATGCATACTCCAGCCACCTGCGTCAGTGTCGAGATAATCGCGGGGGATACCACCTCCTAGTCCGAGAGCGAGCCAGACAACCCAAGTGATGATGGCAAGAAGAGTGACGACTGGAACGAATATGCTTGTAACCATGTCCGCGATTCGCTCGATCGGGGCACGACGAACTTGTCCTTCACGAACGATACGGACAATGTGATCCAACCTGTGGCAAAAATATGAGACGGTAGCCACTAGCGTTGGAAGAATACTCACATTGTCACGCCGCCAACAGCGTCCAGTCTGATATCAACGGCCTTTTCTTTGTTGATCGTGCCAAGGAAAACTCGATCTCCAGGTTTCTTTGTGATAAGCTTGGCCTCGCCCGTGAGGGAGCTCTCGTCAAAAAAGGTTCCTGCACCAGAAACAAGAGTGCCATCAGAGGGTGGAGTTGCTCCATTCAAGACACGGACGATATCCCCGACTTCGAGAAGGTCAACGTAAATTTTTTCGATTTGACGCCCGGAGACGATGGCAAGGTCATCTTTCTCTGGGTCACCTTTTTCGAGGTCTGCGTTGGAGGAATAAGAAACTACCTCGAACGGATCACGAGGAGTGAGTAGCAAGGCCTCTGCTGGGCGAAGGGAAGCCAATGCTGTGATAGCATCGGCAGTTCGTGCTTTGCTATATGCTTCGAGATACCGGCCTAGAGCAACTCAGAGTTGGCTCGGGGAGATAGACTGATGCTACTTACCGGACAACAAGAAAAAGGTGAGGAGGACGACGGCATCAAAGTATGTAGTGGAGTCGCCGACTCCGTTTGAAGCGGGCGGCTGAGACGCCGCGAGGGCAAGGAGCACGACGGAGGCGAAATATGCCACGGACACGCCGGTGGAAACCTAAAAAGGGGTGTGAGTGTGAAGAAGTAGGGCAACTTGAAGGGAAAGTATTACAAGAAGGTTCATGCTACCGAACCTGGTGAAGCGGGCGATGACTGGGGTAGGGCTTCCTTTGCGCCACATGGCGAATATCTCCTTGATGCTGCGACGATGGAAGAGGGAGGCGCTGTAAAACATGACGGGTGTTGCCAAAAAGAACAAAGACCACTGTGTGCGTGATGCGTTTCCATTCCACATGGGCTGCATGAGGTAGGCTTTGAACTGGTTTCCGGAGGGGACAAGGTTCGCGTAAACGACGTTGAGGATGAAGGTAGGTACTGCGGCGAGAAAGGTGAAGAAAAGACGGATGAGGAGAATTGTTCGCTCGTGGAGCTGCATGGAGCGGGTACGCTGCTCGAGGGTGGGGGGGTGGTGGGGGGATACCTTGAATGCGGGGTCTGCAGATTGAATGCAGGCGATGATGGAGCGGATGGTGAAATCTGGAGGTGCAGGTTGATATGATAACTCGATGATAGAGTGGGTGTGATCAACGAATGGCTTGGTGATGATAATATTGGGATCGAGGACATGTAGTGCATCCACTACTTTGCTGGGGCAACGGCTGGTGGGAGTGGGTGAGGGGAGGCGTGAAGGGGAGCGGTGTACATACCGGCAGTGCATGCCATCCACGCGGAGGGAAAGTGTACGAGTGCCTGGATGGGTGGATGGAGAAGAAGGGAGGATGGAGTCTGCGCTGACGACCTCTGCTTCAAAGCCGCAGTCGTCAAGCGTGTCGGTAACGGAGGAGAGGAGAGCGATGTTGTCTATACGGAGGGTGGCGGAGTTGGTGAGGAGACTGACGACGACGTCGGAGACGCCGGGGAGGGGGGAGAGCATGTCTGTGATTGTATTTACGCATGACGAGCAGGACATGCCGCTGACGGAGAGGGTGACCCTGTGCGGGGTGGGAGTGGAGGGCACCCTGTGGTGGGCGCACTGCTGGACACGGGGAGTGGGGGTCGGGGGGTCGGTGAGGAGATGAAAGCCTGCATCGTCAAGGGCTGCCTTTATGCGGGAGAGGGGGAGGGCGGGGAGATGGCGGAAAGAGACGGAGCTGGATGCGACGGAGACGACGACGGAGAGAGGGGCTGGGTCGAGCGCGGCGAGGGATTGCTCGACGGAGCGGGCACAGCTAGACAGGGGGTCAGAGTCACGGTGCAGTGAATATACATGAGCTTACCTGGTGCAGTGTAGGTTGGATAGGAAGAGGGTGGTGTCCATGTAGATTGGCCCCCCATGTCTGTGTGATCAAGGGCTTTTATCTAAATTACCAAGCGATCGAGCCATTTAAAAAATGGCTCATTGTCCAAGAAATGCCTCACCTCGTCCAGTGTGGCTGTGCACATTGATCAGCATGCAACGACGGTCACGAATCGAGCAGACGGTCTGGTCGGACTCACCCCGCTCCAGCTCCATCATCACCCGCTCCTCCTCCCGCTCTTCCGTCGCATCCCACTCCGACTATCCCACTCCACATGAATACCCTCGTCCCCCAGTCGTCCTCGGTATATGCGCCATGGACATCAAGGCCCGCTCAAAACCAATGCGTGAGATACTCACACGCCTCGTACAATGGTCCCGTGGCGCAATCGAAGTAAAGGTCTTCGGTGACAAGGTCATTCTTGACGAGGGTCAGCCATTCCGCATTTCCCGTTCAGTATACGCTCACTCACGGCGTCCCACAGACGTCCAAAACTGGCCACGTTGCGACGTCCTCATCTCCTTTTTCTCCACCGACTTCCCCCTCGACAAGGCCATCTCTTACGTCAAGCTCCGCAATCCCTTTTGCATAAACGACCTCCTTCCACAGGCTCTCCTCTGGGACCGTCGGCTCGTCGGTGCCGTCTTGGACCATCTCAACATACCCACCCCGAAACATCTCGAGGTTTCTAGAGATGCCGGTCCACGTATCGATCCAGAGCTCAAACAGCTCATGTTCGACAAACTCGGCGTCCAGCTCACCGACTTCCGCGTCACTCCAGAGGTATCCATGCGCGAGGATGGTAATGCCATCATCATTGATGGCAAAGTATTGGAAAAACCTTTTGTCGAAAAACCAGTCAGCGGAGAAGACCACAATGTCTACATCTACTTTCGCGGAGGCGGAGGTCGTCGCTTGTTTAGGAAGGTCTGTCCCTTTCCCACTCCCACCTTACCTCCGTCCCATCCCCACCAGGTCGGAAACAAGTCCAGCGACCTCGATCCCACCCTCAATTTCCCTCGCACCGACGGATCTTACATATACGAACAGTTTATCGATGTTGACAATTCAGAGGACATCAAGGTATACACAGTGGGCACAGACTATTTCCATGCAGAGACCCGTAAATCTCCCGTCGTAGACGGCGTCGTTCGTCGGAACACCGAAGGAAAAGAGATTCGGTATCCCGTTTACGTCCACTCTTTCATTCCCTTCTCATCTCCGTCGTCCTTCCAGCTTCATCACCCGTCTCAGCGATCGAGAAAAGTCCTATGCCGCAAAAATCTGCCAAGCATTCGGTCAAAACGTCTGTGGTTTTGACATGTTGAGGTGTCAAGGCGGAAAATCCAGCCAGGTGATCGACGTCAATGGCTGGAGCTTCGTCAAAGGAAACGAGTCCTATTATGGTCTGTCTTTCCCATCGCATGTCCAAAACATACTCACGCATTCTCCCCGATCGCCAGACAAAGCAGCCGAGATTCTTGCCTCTCTCTGCATCCGCGTCTCATCTTCAATAGACCGTCCTTTGCCGCCATCCGACCTCGTGTCCCAGCCCGCAAACTGGCGCCTCAAAGCAAATGTCACCGTGTTCCGCCATGCTGATCGCACACCAAAGCAAAAGTTGAAATTCAACTTCCCGGTCGGCGAAGTTTGGACCCAACCCTTTGTCCGTCTTCTCAACGGAGAAAAGGAAGAGATCATACTTCGCGAGAGGAAACAACTCAACCTAGTCGCGAAAGCAGTGGAGGAGGCACAGTCTCTTGGCGCTGATGGTGATGATCTCGCCAAGCTTACTCAGCTAAATAACGCGCTTTCCAGCAAGATCGATTTGCCTGGTACAAAAACGCAGCTTAAACCTATCTACTCCAAGCGGCAGGCTGGTCAACCGCGGAAATTAATCAAATTGACCCTGGTATTCAAATGGGGTGGCGAGGTGAATCTTGTTTGCTGTCACTTGGTCCCCGTCTACAGCATCGTTGTCTGTAGTTCACGCATTCAGCAAGATACCAATCCAGAGATCTCGGCGAGAATATGAAGAAAGATTTTTCCATTATGAGTACGTTACCATCCCACCTCCCCATTCAGGCAGTTCATGTTTTCCGCCGGTAGATAAGGATGCCCTCCAAAATGTCACGGTAAACCTCAACTCCGTCCGCCTGTCACGCGTTCATGTTGCTAACCCCACATCTTAGATTTACACCTCGTCCGAGCGGCGCGTTATTGCCTCTGCGGAAATATTTGCTGCAGCCCTGGTTGACAACCAGTCAAACTATCCTCCGTCTTCTTCCGCCAGTTCAATCTCTTCCCGCTCTTCTCTAGATGACATCTCGACATCGCAAAAAAATGGCTCGGGTTCTCATGGAGGGCCACCTGCTCTTATCATCCGCAAGGATCTTTTAGACGATTCAAATGCCGCAAAGGACCTCATGGATGACGTTAAGAAGCGACTCAAGATACTTCTCAGGCCCGGCGAGCCTGAGAAACGACCCGAGCTGACGTGGCCAAAGAGCATGAAGAAGGAGCCAGTCGAAGTCGTAAAAGTAAGTACACACTGAATACCTATACCTACTCGTCTTATCTCGTAAACACAGGAAGTGATTGAGCTCCTGAGCTCGTTCCGCGCTATCATGCGCAAAAATTTCGAAACCCTGGATGTTGACAAAATTCAAGAACGGTGGTATGTGTACGGTGACGTACTCGACGGAACCGGATTGAACGCCATCCAGGTGCTGCGGAGATGAACCTTGGCTTTTTCGCGAACGCTGGGAAAAGCTTTTTGAAGACTTCTGTGATGTGGAACAGAAAAAATTTGATCCTTCTCGTGTAAGTCAGAGGAGACGTGTCATATTCTGCTGTTCATTTCCAACATCTTGCCACAGGTGTCTGAACTATACGACACCATTAAATATTGTGCCCTTCATCATCGCCAATTCTTGTTTGCCATCTTTGATGAGCATGCTGGACAAGGCATGGACCCAAATCATATGCAAGATCGCAAGCTCCATGAACTATATGGTCGTGCAAAGGCACTATTTGACTTGGTCGCTCCTCAGGAGTACGGCATTGATCCGGATGAAAAGTATGTTTAACCCATCCTTTGGTGCATCTTAGGATATACCCACCTTCCCCCGAATCTAGGGAAGAAATAGGAGTCTTGACCTCGCTCCCTCTGCTTCGAAAGGTCGTTGAAGACCTCGAAGCTGCTCGTAATAATGGAGGAAGTTCTGTCACCCTCTACTTCACAAAGGAGAGCCACATCCACACGCTGGTCAACCTCGTTTTACTGTCTGGATTGCCGATAGCCAACAGGCGGATCCCGGAACTGGACTACTGCGTATGTAACCCTTTACCCCCACCACACCAGAGATAAAGCTAATTTACACAATGCAGTCCCACATCACGTCCGTCGCTCGGTCCTTGTGATTGATAAAGTTCTCACTATCTATTTCTTACAGTTTTGAGCTTTATGAAAGAAATTTTGGTCGCGGCAACTCCGACAAAGAGTACTCTATCAAGCTCTCTGTCAGCGAGGGTGCTCACTCGTCCAATGTTCTCGACTCTACTTTGGATGCTCGCCATTCTCTCAACGTTCAGTCTCGACGGTATTCAGTTCACTCGGAACTTGATTGATAGCTCATGGAACGATTTCAGGAAATTGACTCAGCATCTGCCGTACAGTTTGGTCATTGAGAAGCTTTCCAAGCACTTCGCAAGGGTCAAAGAAGTACGTAAAGGATATCCACTCACCTGAATGTCATGTCAATGACTTGAGAGCAGGACGATGACACTGGCACGGATACTCCTTATGTTGGGACGTTGCACCGCTTGAACGACAAGCTGTCCAGTGTCAATGACTATAGCAGCAGCGATGATCCTATCCACGAATTTTTACGGAAGCAGCACAAAGTATGACCGCTTTCAGCCAGATCGAATTCCTAGAACACAGAGAACTATATACACTACAAACGCGTAGTCTAAGCTATTTATGTAAACGGGCTGTATCTACAGTCAGTAGTACACCTGTTAATTTTATGAATGCAGATGCTACGGATAGATTACACTTGAGGTACAGTGGCGGGACAAGCCTACTGGTCGATTTTGAAGAGGCATGCCAGACTTGGCTTGAGCACCCAAGTGGGTATAGCTGGAATGGGATCGATGGAATTGCGACACATTCTGTCCGATAAGAATTACACGAAGAAATTGTTGTGCTCTATGACGGGTGCTTGGAAGGTGTTTGGATTGAAAGCGTTTCAAGAACCTTGTTGACTCGCTCAGGCTCTGTCGGAGCGAAACGAAACGAATAAGCTTTCCTCGAACTAGGAACATCATAGAGCGCGCTCGGAGACTGCGATAACTGCGAGGATTGCTGAGCAAGGGCTTTGAAAGAAGACCGGTTCTCCGTATATCTATCGGGGCAACAGTCAGCGTGAAACCAGAACACGAAGGACGCAGGATGAACGCACAACCTGACGACATGTCAGCCGAGCCGCATCTCAGAAAGATACAACACGTACTTGAAAGCCTCCTTGTTCACTACATCCATCTCATTCAACCTGTCGAGTGCATGTTCCTTGAACGCAGTCTTTACGAAATATAAGATGTCGTGTACATGGTGTTCCTTTGGTCTATGGCACGTTCGTGAGTCTGTGGTCTCTACCAACGGCCAATTGCAATCACCTCCAGGGGCGAAATCGTGCTGTCAAGTTGAATAGCCCTGTCTGAGTCGCAACGAGCGGGTGGAACACGTCCGTTACGAAGCGCACCGTAGGAGGTCGATCGGGATAATTGTCGGGAAACGTCACGACAAACTTGAGAACGGAGCCTGCGTAATCGCCTGGTGAGAGCACACGAAAGGGTTGGACTGTGTTCATCAACGCGATCTCTTCAACACCACTCGCCTTTGTGCACAAAAAGAACGGCGTCCCAGATGAGCACACTCTCTGTGGACGGTGTAACATAGATGCCTGTTGGACAATGCTTGCCATGTCGTAGAGACGCATACTCGATGGAGATCGCAGCGCGGGTGACGGGACGGATGGAAGTCTCCGAGGGTGATACAGTCTGATCTGCGGTGGTAGATGCAAGCTTAGAGGCTGCAAAGTTCCTCGACCGTCCGCCGAGGTCGAGTGTCGGGGAAGCCACCAACCCGCTCAACATCGTGATTCGTGCTGTAGGTAGTGTTGTGCGACGTGATGAACGATAGTGCCAGTAGTAAGTGTCAGCTACGTATACGTAGGCGAGCAAGTTGCAAGCGAGCCACACGCTCTCAAGCTAGGTATGCAACCGGAAAGCGTGTGGCTGGCCCGTAATCTCGTTGCCTTCTAAAGTCCATATCGTCATCTATCGTAGCCACCTCTGTAGCCTGGGCCGTGACCCCGCCTCGATCCATGCCCCGGTTTGTCTCTATCCCATCGATCCTGTCCTCGCTCCCGATCAGTTTTGCGTGAACCTGCGTACCTACCATCCTGGTTTCTTTGATCGGTTGCCGCTCCTCGAATGGAAATCTCAGACTGGTGTGATGTGTCGTGTCGCTCGCGATCACGATCACTTCTCCCCCGATTTCGTCCTCCACGAGCATCGCCGATTCGTGCGAGTAAACTAGGCCCACCGCCAGGTGGAGAGGAGGGTCCATCTTTGAGCAAGCCAAACCTGAGCGTCTTTCCTCGCGGCCGTGGCGGTGGCGCTCGGAGATCCATTCCTCTCTTCTTCACGTTCCGGACGTCATTGAACCAATCCTCGGCTTCATCCTCTTGCTCCCTGAACCTCTTCTCTAGCCTTTCTTTGTGCTTGCTTTTCCCCCGCTTGCCCACGTCAACGGGAGCGTCTGCATCCCAGTCATCCGGTAAACGAGGCCAATCAATCTTACTCTCTCGCTCTCTCGGCCCTCGTTTCACAGGAACTGGCTCGGCTGCAGGATCATAGAATGGGCCAGACGTGATGTTGTAGGAACTAAACGCAGAGCATTCTGTAGGAACGGTCGCCAAATGCGGTAGTTCATCGCAATCCTAAGGTTGCCTGACGTTCAGAGTGGTTGGGAGCATAATAGATTTCACTCACGTCTCCTAGATGACCCGTGTTCGCACAATTATAACACCACACTTCCGTACCAATGTGTCCTTCGCCTCCTTCGCCAATCATGAGTTGTTTCTTTTCCTCCCGACCTTGCATGATCTCAATTTGTTCCTCGTCGTTCACATACTGGTATATGCGCCAGAGGGTTGGGCATTCCTAGAATGACAATGACATCAGAATAGTCCCACACAATGTTTGTGCTAGCAATAACATACATTCGTCTGGTGTTCTGTGGATCCACAGCGATCGCAGTCACCATGAAAATCAGATGAAGCCATGTAAGCCGAAACACGATTGGGGCACGTCTATAACACATTATGACAGGGAATAGCACAATGCGCATATAGCATTCGTACTTTGTTAATGTGACCTTTCATGCCACAGGTGTAGCATGTCTTGCTAATCGGACAGCTTCGTGTGGAGTGTTCGTCGCGAGCACCACACGTCAGGCACTGAGGAATCTCGTGAGCACGGATGCACACTCAAGGTTTCACCACATACTATCTGTACGGGACACTCATAGGTCCTATGATCACCCTCTGCACCACAATTCTTGCATTTGAATATTGTCGGTCTCGATTGACCGGTTTCTTCTTTTTCAACTTCAAAGTAGCGGACCAGCCCAGGCGCCTTGAAACACATATCATGATAGAAATGATATAGCAAAGACGACGAAACTGACCTTGCGATCTTCATAATCGAGGTACTCTATATATTCCTCATCATCTGAGCTCGGTTTGGGGGGTGGTATTACCTCGGCAGGGATAAGTCCATCGTCGTGAAAGACTGCCACATGAGATGGAAGTAATAATTTGCTGTCATCTCCGTTGGACTCTGTGGGTTCCGGGGTGGGAGAAGGATCCTCCACGGCTATGGGAGCAGCCGTGCCGTCAAAGAAGAAAAGACCGGGTTCGTCAACGGTAAACGAAGGGACGGACCGCAGGGCCTGTGGCGCAGACTTGGGATGAGACGTGGACGAGTCGTTGACGTCGCTGTGTTTATTTCCAGTTCCCGGTGAATGAGCTCTTGAAGGCTGGGCAGAGCCAGTGCCGATGCCACTATCACTGGCAAGGCAGTTGGGTGTCTTTCCTTTTTTCCTCTTCCGCTTCTTGTTTTCTTGTGCTCCGTTGCGGCGAGCAGAAGAAGTGTCCTCTTGATCAGACGAGATTTCAATGATCTCGGGTGGAGGAGACAGGGTAAGGTCAATGATTTCTGTCATGATCTGGCGAGGAACTTGGTGAGTGGCACTTTGGTGTTGGTTTGGTTCCCTGCGGAGTCGCGCAAGCACTTTGGTACTAGTAGCATCAGCAGTGGCCCTAACTCCCACAGCACACTTCATCACGACTGTCGTTCGAAAAACCGTGACTGTGAAACTCCAACTGTTACACCAACGACAACACAGTTCTTGATATTATGTTAAAATCAGAGGTTGCCCCAAGCGTTCATTCCGCTCGCAGTAGCATACATATATACAGCACAGAATTGTTCTACAGATTCGTGGAAGATATTCTGTCGTCGTGGAACGGGTTTTATACAACAATTCCCGTCTCGGGAATCCAAACCAAATACACCAACTAGTAGACGATAATTCAAAAAGCGTGAGATGAGATAGTAAACCTCTTGAAGGTATAACTGAGCAGCGACCTCAGCCAGATCCGTACTTGAAAAGCTGTTAACGCACCCGAGAAACGCAAGATCTTTTTGTGCCCCACCCGCGCTTGCAGTGGGTGCTTCCGCGGGACTTTGATCAATTTCGTCGGTGGGGAAGTACGATGTGTCCGTTATTGAGCGTAGGTTAGGTACAAAGGGAGCATCCATATGGCGAATGGAGTCCCAGTCAACTCCATAGAAGAAAGGATGGTTCTTGATTTGACCTGCATTCAATCGACGGTCTGGGGAAGTCATAAGTCTGGCATACTGTCAACACGATGTTCCCAAAGGAAAGTCAACACTTCTTACCTGCGGATCAAGTCCTCAGCTTCACGGCTCAAGTGAACATCGTCCGGGAACACTAAATAATGTTGCCATTGCATAATTTTTTGGTATGTTTCGTGTGTTGACTCAGAGCAGAATGGTGGATAGCCAACCAGGCACTCGAACATGATCGCCCCAAGCGACCACCAGTCACACTCATTTCCGTATCCTTTTTGCAGGAATATTTCCGGTGCAATGTAGTCTGGTGTACCAACAGTGGAATATGCCTGTAGACTGTGTCACACTAGTGCTGATAGGACGATGATATGGGCTACATGCCAACTTGCGCCGGTTCGCTTTCCAGGTAGCAATTTGGTCCTTGCTGGACATGGTCAAGTGAATGGCGTTAACTACAACGCTGTTCCGTGCCGCACTAGCGGGTGATTGAGCGTTGCTTGACGAGTCCAGTAGCCTCTGATAGTAACTGGAGTCATGTTGCTTGTGGAATCCGGTCGAGAGACCGAAATCAGAGAGTTTGATGTGACCGTCCTTATCTATCAATATATTATCCGGCTTGATGTCTCTGCAAAGGAATATTTATAAACGAGTGGATTAAACCAGAAGAACTTTTGCACCTATGGATAAATCCTAGTTTATGAACTGCCTCGATAGCGAGGGTACATTCTGCCATATAGAAACGACTAACGTCTTCAGAGAACGTGTCATACTTGATAAGCATAGTCATGAGGTCTCCGCCCGGAAGAAACTCCATGATCAGATATAGGGTCTGAGCATCCTGGAAAGAATAAAAAAGCTGCACAACCCAAGGCGAATTAGATTCTGCGAGAACATCGCGCTCAGCGCGGACATGTGCTAGCTGTGTAGGATCCAATGACTCGGATCGTGATTGACGACATGCTCGAGAATGGCACGTACTTGGTCTTTCTTCAACATCTCCTCTTTCTTGAGGGTCTTCATCGCGTAGATCTTGCCGGTATCGAGTTTTTGAACGAGACGAACCTAGGAAATCTGAATGAGGCGGCAGGATATAGAATACAAAACTGGCACTGACCTCACCGAACGCGCCTTTCCCTATCACTTTGACCGTCCTGAAGTCGTCAAGACCCAAACGTGTTCGTCGAAGGCGGAGGAACGTTGATTCTTTCTTTCCTAGCTGCTGAAGATGGCGAATCTTCCTTTCATCCGACATCAAGACATCTGCCTGGAGCCTTCTCTCCAGCTCTACACGCCTTGCGATCCAAAATCAACATGTAGATGAGCTTGAGCACGACGTCGATAATGCATACCTGGTGTTTCGTTCAATGGCGGCATCTACGGCAACCTTGTAGAAGTGCTCGAGCTTCAGTTGCGCGGCCTTGGCTCTGGGAAGAGCATCGTCGGAGAAACCAGTAGAGCTGCGCTCAAAGGACACATAATCCGTTGGTTTGTCCGAGCTAGCGGCTGTCGACGTCGAGGACCGCGTGCCGGTGCTTGAGCGTTGCATGGCACGATAGCAGTGTAACAAGCACTGTTTAGACGATCAACAATTCCGAGGTGCCAAAGGGTTTGTGCCTGCAGCTGAGCTGGAGCTGGAGGCTGGACTTGCCAACTAATCAGTCGCGATGGAAACGATATGCTCCCCAAGGGGACATGACCCTGACTAGCATTTCAACAATGTACAGAAGTGCACTGGCAGCAACTCTTTCTTGGAGTCGTTATCAAACATAACTTGATAATCAGAATAAGACACAGGATGAAGAATGTATTGTGATGCAAGATGGACACGAAAACTCGAGTGCGATGCGAGTCGACTACGTCAATAAAGCAAGTACAGGTGCATAATATGAGGGTACCGTTGGGGGACGAAGCGTCGCAGTCATTAAAAAAAGTCGTCCTCGTGTCGATTGAGATGGAAAAAGTGGCAAGTAGTCAAGTTGGGGATTCCGAGTAGTCAATCCGGAGCAAGCTCGTATGCGCTCTGTGCGACACATTTTCTACACGCCCTCGAGTCTTGACACGACCTCGGACACTTTGGATTTATCCTCGGGCTCACTGTCCACCTCGTCTCCGGGGCCGGCCTCCGAGGCACACCGTGAGCATGTACAAGCGAATGCCCATCCTCGCGCTAGTTCCATCCGTCTCCTACGACGGCAATCCTGCACGCTCTCATCATCGCGTTGAGTCACGTCGACATACGCAACGGTAACCTGGTCTCCTGCCTTGAGAGCGCGTGTGGCGATAAGATGCAGTTCAGACGTGCCGTCGAAGAATGGCCGAGCGGATGGGTCGCACGCGTGGCTGAGCTATTGATGGGTGCGTCGTGAACATCAACTCACATTCAGGATGTGTGGATACTTACGTAGGATGATAGGAAATAGAACCCAGCTCCAACCTGCTTTTGGGTACCATATGGGGTTCGCGTCTTCTCCATATCCTCGGGCCTCGCCGTTGGTACGGGCTACACGAGTCATCAACACCATATAATGAGCACGTGTTCACAACCAACGACTGCACATTCACCTTATCATCCCTTCCGCCGTCAAAGCAGATGCCAAACGCGTTGTACGCCATCATGCCAAGATAAACCGAGAGTCGTTCCTCAGTTGCCAGGTGCTCCAATCCTGGAATAGCGAGTTTCAACACAGTTTCGAACAGCTTCCCACCTTCCTCAAAGGGTGCCACGTCAAGGTAACGCAATCGCTCAAGATGGTCATTGAACGTATAGTCACCACCGTCCGTTAACACTGCAATAGGGTTCGTTAACGGTGATTGTCCCATGGAAGTTATCATTTGTGCCGTCTCGATGGAAACTTGACGTGCAATGACACGTGCCATCAGCTCGGGTGCAGATTTGCCACTCTTTTGGATGTATTCCGCGAACGCAGCTTGGGCACGGTCTCTCTCGTCCTTGGAAAAGTTTGCGGCTTCTGGGATCAATTGTTCGGGAAGGGGTGATTCAAGCGTGAAGAGTATCCCCTGCGAGTAGGTCATGCTCTTGACATGACAATCTTCCGAGCAATAGACGGAGTTAAAGCGATCAGAGTCAGGACGGACGGACGTATCCCCCTGGATCAAACGCAAGCAGTGACTGCAGTGAGTACCCTTGCCTTGAAGGTCCGCGTCAAGAGCAGTAGCAATGGCTTCCTCCTTCAGTTTTACAAGGGTAATACATCAAGACCGAGCAAGAACAGGTGAAAACTGATACACACCTTGTAAATGAGTTCACCCAGTTCAAAGTCCTTGGTGCAAACCACGACTTTCTTTCGCATGGTTACACCGGTGGGGTGCTCATCAGCCACCCGGGGAACGTCGACGTTTTGAATGGCGACATTCATGCTTTTGCGTGGAAAATAGTTGTAATAACCTATTTCATATCGTTTAGCTCGTCGCCTTCTTCTTAATTGACAAGGCATACCTTCAGCACGAGTCTTCACCTGCGGACACAATCATTTCAAGAGGAGGGTAATGGTTCATCCGAACGGCAGCGACACCGAAAACAAACAAAATATTCATATCAGAACTTCGCACCAACAGGGGATAAGAAGGATTATAGGGGGATACATGAACGATGGCGACTACACAGCGTACAGCAGCGTGCATTGCACGTTCAAAGTCGTGTGTAAGATGATCATAGCGCAGGCGTCTGGGTGCCTGAGTCTGTGACCTTGTCCCACTCCTGCGAGGACGCTTCGGAAGGTGGGCCCAAAGGGCTCAACTCGTCATCTTCATCAGGAATGGAATCCGGTCCCTTCCTCTCAGACGAAGGAGATGAACTCACGTCCAAGTTGACGAGTTGCATTACAAGCTGTGGTACGACCAATCAGTGTATGAAGCAACACAGATGCAATGACAACTGACTTGGAACACGGGTGGTGAAAGACTCTTTTCGTAAACCATAATCAGCTCAAGTGGTGAAGGATATACCCGAATAGCGCGGTAGAAGCACAATGCGGCGGGCATATAGAATGTGGGCCCTGCTGATGCGTAAGGGATGACAAGCACTTCAAAATGGCACAATTCGACGCACCCTTCACACTCATCGTCTCTCCCATATTCACTTGTGTCATAAAATACTTGTGCCTCTCTTCATGGTCGGTAGGGATTTGTTCGTCCCGAATTTTCTCCAAAGCGCTGGTGAGCTCCTTTGGATCGACACCTCCGGTGCTGGCTGACGTTTCAGAAGGTGTCTGACTCTTTTCAGCTCGCTTTTTCTCCTTTCCTAGATTACAACCATTCAGTCTTGTGCTCGCACCGGAATAAAAACAAGCATACGAAGCCGTCTGCGGAAGGTTGAGTCTGTTCTTCGCTTGTAATCAAAGTACGCAGCGTAGGCAACGAGACTACCAACAGCAATGCTGGCGGCAGTGAGAATCGTCGTTGTCCTGGTCATTGTGCTTCAGATGGTGTCGACGAAGACGAGTAGAGAGTGTGTGGTCGAGGGAAAGTGCGCGAACGTCACCGAGTTGAAAAATAGTATTTCGGGATAATTACGTAATTAAGAAATAAGTCCATTAGCTATGTGGTGGACCAAGCGTTGTAGCCAGTTTCCAGCTTCTATGGCAGCCCAGAGTTGGAGCTTGTGACAGCGGCATTCCGTCCGGAATCGAGGAGCACGACAACGACTTGGAATGAGACAGGTTTGGGATGTGAGACTCGTCACGGGAGATAAACGCAATGTTCCCGATGACACTGACCAAGTCGTGATTCAGTCGTACGATGGTACTGCACAGGGACTACGTTGGCTGCACGACAAGATCCAGCGGTTGAGCACGGCGGCGAGGACGAGGACGGTGAACGGACGTAACTGGCGGGAGAGAGTAACGGTTGGATATTCTCACGGCTGTTCTCGTTCGGCGTTGAAAGGACGACACGACCTTGGCTCATAAGCAGCTCCCGCAGATTCTGCAGGTGGGATTTGCGGTCGAAAATCATAGAGAAAGCGCCGTCTGGGTTGTCATGAGCGGCGTGGACACTGCGCCATCGTCTTCTCTTACGTCCCATCACGACTCCGACAGCGACATCCTCGACCATGACCTCTTATCACCCTCCCACCACGCTGTCCTCCCTACACATGACCATCAGGCGACCCTCCAGCTCGAGCTCACCTGTCTCGCGCAGTCTGACACTACCTTGGATGACCCTACTGCTCATATGACATTCCAACACTCTCGTGACCACATCTTTGGCGACATTGACCACGTTGGTGACCATGTCAAGGATGACCACATCACAATGGTTTCTGCCGTGGACCCAGCCGTCACCCAACAAGACATCCAGCCGCAGTCGCCTGAGTCTTCATTAGAACTGAAACGTGTCAAGGTGAGCTCCTCTCCCCCTTCCTATCACGCTCCTGCCATTTGGCTCTACCGGTCCTCGCTCCGCCGTCATATTCATAGCGGTTCTGCCGCTATGCCTGCAACGTGTTCAATTCCCCCCCAAAAAACCTTTTCCTCTTTGTTCAAACTGCCTACACGTCCCTCCTGTTCATTTGTTTTTTCTTTATTTGCATGACCAGCGCCTGCTCTGACCGACGCTTATCACCTTTAAAGGTTTATGAACTTATCGGTTCTCGATGGGTTGATCAAGGCACCGCGTACTGCGCTGGCCAGCTGGACGACGCCAACCAAGCGTACCTTGTCGCCCGTTCCGAGTTGGACTTTAATAAAATCATTCTCTCTACTGCCATCCGCTCCAACGATGTATATCAGCGGCAACAAGGTATGCACACTTCTTTGTGCGTTTGCATAGAGATTTTAACGCTCATAATGTTCTCTGGCACTCATTCGACCCATAGAGAGCCTAATAGTATGGACAGAACCCAATGGGGCAGACTACGCCTTGAGCTTCCAGGACGCGGAAGGGTGCGCAGAGGTATGGAACTTCATCATAGAGGTCCAACGTCACTTGAATTCTGGAGGTCAGCATTGTTTCGCCCTTAGCCCACGCTTCGTTCTGTTCTGTTCTATCTATCTGAGCAATGCATATCTCATCTGAATCTCACCCAGAAGACCAGGGCATTGGCTCATCGTCTCCAAGTGGCGAACACTCTGCAACCACTGTCAACATTATTCGAACGGGTCATCTGCCCACTCCTCAGCTCGGCAACATACAAGATATCGAAGGCGCGATCAAGACTCTTTCGAGGGGTCAGGCAGTCAAGGAAAAGATATGCGAGTACATACAGCGCGAGGTGAGCATTGTTTAACGGTCACACGTATCCGTCGCTTTGGGACCACTATGTTGACAAATGTGACAGCACTACATCAAGGCTCTTATTGATGTCCTGAACATGGCAGAGGATCTCGAGAGCCTGGACAACCTCCATGCCCTATGTAGTCTTATGCAAACCATCCGTAAGTGCAATGCTCTCTTTCGTTAGCGTCCCCAACATTATTGTAGTAATGATGAACGACCATGGGATTTACGAGCATATTCTCGAGGACGACATCTTCTTTGGAGTGGTTGGGATGCTCGAGTGTACGCCGTGCTGCCATACTACTTGTTCTGATTATTGACATGGTGACATAGATGATCCAGAGTTTCCCACACACAAAGCCAACTACCGTGAATTCCTTCACGTCAATACACACTTCCACCAGCCTGTTCCAATACGGGATGACCTTATTCGGAAGAAGGTTCACCATACCTACCGCCTCCAGTTCCTCAAGGATGTCGTACTTGCACGCGCGCTCGACGATTCGACGTTCAACGTTTTGAACTCCTGCATCATCTTCAACCAAATTGACATTATCAATCACATTCAAAACGATTCCGGCTTCCTCCACGACATAGTCAGACTGTATGTGAGTGAGGAGGTGCTCGCTGGTCCTAGGATGGGCTCAGAAGATGAAGAGGACGAGGAGGGGGGATCGAAGGATCCAAGCAAGAAATCTCACGAGAAGATTTCAAATGGCCACGGCGTGCGGATGGCTACACCGTTTTCGTTCGGCCCTGCAGGCAACCTCAGTGAAAGCGACATGGCATTCCGTCGCGAGGTCGTCTCACTCGTTCAGCAGCTTTGCGCAATGGGCAAGAACGTCCAGCTACCTGCGCGATTGGCGCTCTTTCGAACGCTGGTTGACCGAGGGATTTTGTTCGCTGTCCAGTGGGCATTTTCGTTACCTGAGAAGGAGGAGACATCGAAGAGTGTGGTCAGCGCTGCGGGCGAGATCATGGCTATCTTGCTTGAGCACGATCTGCATGGCGTTCGCGGACATGTGTGCAAACAGGCGGCTGCTCTTGAAAGGGAAAAAGCGACTGGTCGGTTAGGAGCTGAAAAGGCAGAGACACTTTTAAAATTGATGTGTCGAGTCATGGTCCAGAGTCGCGACGTGGCAGTACAGTGTCAAATTGGCGACGCGCTGAAAGCTCTGCTAGATGTTTCGCAGAACATTGGCGGCCCTGGTGCTACACCTGTAGGTGTTCCTTCTACAGTCACCAATTTACTATTGACACCCTGAGTTAGGCAGCAATCGGCGCGAAGATTTTGGCTCGTCCAAAAGATGATCCAGGAACTGAGAGGTTTCTAGACTACTTCTACAAGAATTGCCTAGAGGTACTATTCAAGCCATATGGCGATATACCAGATTTCAGGAAGCAGACAGGTGCGTAGACACATCCATCACACACATGAGGGACGCCAACTGAAAGTGATTATTACAGATCCAGTTTCAAAACTTTCGCGAGAAAGGACTAATCTTTTCCTATACTTATCCGACTTACTTTGCAATTTCGCTCAGCAACATGCTTTTCGAAGCCATTTCTACATGCTTTCTTCGAATATATCCACTCGCGTGGCTACACTACTTGGCGCTCGAGATAAGCACCTACGGCTAGGTTTGTCTTGGTCCTCATGGGGTCTTTCACCATTTGATGTCTTAGCTCTGTCTTGATTATAGCTGCATTCCGATTTTTCCGAATATGCCTCAAGATCAACAACAAAAACTTCCTCGCTCACCTTATAAAACTCGACGTTTTCAAGCCCATCCTGGAACTCACACTGCAGGAGTCACATCGTGATAGCCTATTGAGCGCATCGTGTCAAGAATTCTTCGAACACATGCGACGGGTAAAGTTGATTCCTCAGTGTATCACATCTACTCTCACTCCATACTTGCAGGAGAACATCAAAGACCTCATTAGCCACTGTATGACAGTTCATCGAGATATCATTCGTAAGCTCAGTGAAACACGATTGGGTGGGCCACGCTTCTCCGCGTTTGTGCGTCGCTGGGAAATCAATGTCGAACCTCTACCCAAAGAGGAGGTCAAGAACGATCGGTGAGTCCAGAACGGGCTGTGAGAACAGGCTTGCTAATATGTCATAGAAACTCTACCGAACCGCGTCGCTTAGACCGTAGCATTGACGTCGAAGAAGAAGAGTACTTCAACGGCGATGATGACGAAGGTGATGTGGCACCACCGTTCATCAGCTCGGCAGCCCTTGCAAGCCGCGCTGGTTCCCCACTAAACGCGATCAAGCGTAGGCGACGCATCCCTATCGCCCCATCCAAATTGCCACGTCCACAAGGTCTTGTCCTCCCTCGTACCCCCCCTCTGCCGTCTCTTCAGGATTATGGCGATGAAGAGGAGGAAATCGGACCCCCGTCTCCTCCAGAAATATCCAACCCTGTTACTTCACCGAGAGCTCTCTCCAAAGAAAACTCACCCACACCGCTTTTTCCTTCCTTGGATGTGCCACCAAGCCCACGGTTAGCGCATCGCCAGATATCTCGTCCTTCTTCAATCCCCCGACGACGCAACCATGAAGAAGATGACAGCACCCTAGAGTTACTTCTGCGCCACAAAGGTAGCCCTTCCTCACCCTCACTAAGCGAACCATCCGCCAAGCCGCAGCTGAAATCCCACTTACCCCCCATACGGTTGTCCGGGAAACGACGAAGAGAAAACGACGAGGACGGATCGCTCGAACGTCTCGCGAGCAAACCCAAGCGCGCCGATCTTGGCACTCAAAAAAGGGATGAACCGGTTGGTGGTCGAGCCGCTGCGATGAAATCGGGCGATGACCCACCCAAGCGCATGAAAGTGATGTTTCGCCCGTTGGGTACCACCGTCCCGCAATCGGCGTCGCCAGTCCCTCCAGATCCTGGTGCGAAAGATGGAGATACGGGGTAAATGACAGGTTCTTCGATAGGGATGTGGGGTACATGGGGCGTTTTGTAGGTACACCGTCGTATCGTACGTGTTCTTTCATCGACCTGGTGGAACACCGTTGGGCCGTCATGTACATAGTGGTATTAGTAGGACACAGGATACAGTACTAGCAGCTATGGAGTGCCACAGGAGGCTATACTCCCGGAGAGCTGATGAAGGAAGCTTGAGAGGCTCACGCACTGGCGCCGAAACAGCTGTACAGACTTCGGTTCTTTTTTTTCTGTTAAAAAAAAGGTATGCACTGCCCCAGTGAGGCTCGAACTCACGACCTTCCGATGGTCATTTAACAGTCGGACGCTGTAACCAACTCAGCCATGGGGCATATGGCACTGGTTGCCCCAATATCGTATTTACCATGACTTCCATGTGATCTTCATGCTTCTGGACCCGTACCATTAGAGTACAAAATGTATCCTTCTGCTCGATGTGGTCCTCCCTCATCTCCCCTTCGTTTCTTCTTTCCTCGAGGTCTCAACTTCACTGCCATCGCCAGCACTGGTGTCATGTCACCCGTCATCTTCCTGCTCCGCAGTCCCGTCTTTTTCCACTTCACTTTGATCCCATCCTCCACCTTGAAACTTCCTTTTCGGAATGACAGCCCAAAAGGCCTTTTCCCAACTGCGAGTGTCAATCCATTTCAAGAGGATTTCAAAGACCTATTCACACGAACAGCGTCACATTAAGGACGAAGTCAGCGCGATCACAATAGTGCGGGAAGAGGAGAGAACGGAGGGTTGGATGGCATCTACCTCTCAGGCTCGGATGTTTATTCCGAGCTAGCGGCCACCCTATTTATGGACTGAGAAACGAACCTGGTTGACGGTGAGTACCTTGCGTGTGGCAAGTAAGATGTAACGGCCAATTGGGAGGCGGGCGTGGCGGATTTGTGAGCCGATGGCTTTGTTTAAGCATAGATTCTGTGGTTTCCCTCCAGTTGGACCCCCATGCATAATGAATACACAATATTTTTACGCACTGACCTTGTAGCGATTGTGGTCACATAGTCCACCGATGATGTAGGTTTCTCCCTCGTTGAGTTCGAGTAACTCCTCCTCCGAATCGGCGGATAGATAGACAATGTTCTCGCGTTTGGTTTGAACTGGCAGCACTAAGCTGCCTTGTGGGTGGGTCTGTTCACTGCGTGGTTCAAGGTGCTGTGACGGTTCTGCCCACAACCGGTCATAACCCTCCTCCCACCACTCAGTCCTTGTCCACCTCTTGTAGCCAGCATCATTGATGGCATCTAATCTTTGTTTGGTCTTGCCGTTAAGCGAGGTGAAAAGTAGCATTGAGAATGCATGCGCGGCACGTCTGTTTGCGCTGTATGTATACGCCAATTGAGAAGTAAGAGAATTGATCTCCTATCCTTGGCATAGTCGTCGCACGGAAGAGAGACAAGAGCAAAGTGAAACACTCACCTTGTCTGACATCAACTCATCAAAACCAAGATCGACCACGACCCTCGCATTGAATATTACCGTCTCGCCATCAGCACATGTTTTCCATCTTTTTCGAGAGGCATTTTCGTCGAGTTCACCTCTTGCAATGGCCTGGGCTCGTTCACGGCGTTTTTGCTTCTTCGCCTCCTTCTCACGTGCGCGACGTTCAAGCTTAAGTGCGTGGAGCCTTGCGGCTTTTGCGGCACGTTTTTGCGCCTTCTTGGAAAGACCCTGAGGGTTTGAAGATTCCGCCTCGCGACCTGGTTCTAGCTGACTGGCAACATCGACTATCGGATGTGTGTCCATGGATGAAGCGGATGGCGACTTTGTGATCTGGCAAGCAGGAGAAGCCGGCGGCCCGGATTGGGCCGAGAAGTACTACATCATGGGGTGTGTCTGCTCATTTCCGTGCTCAGGGCATTTTCTCGTGACCCTAGTATACCTTGCCGTCTTCCCTCATTCCTGTCCCAGCATTCCCGTCCGTTTGACTCGCCAAAATCAGTCACCAAAATCGTTGACCATGGCGACTAGAGTCATTCCTTCTCTCAAGGGACCCTACGAGATTGTCAAGCCGTCTGCAAAACACACTGCGACAGTCATCTTCTTGCATGTATGCTTCCTTCGTCATCATTCTCTCTTCAATGTTTCTTATATCCATTTTTACCCAACAGGGTCTTGGTGATAGTGGCAGTGGTTGGCTTGCAATCGTAAAAATGATTAAAGACGAGTTACCCCACGTCAAATGGTTACTTCCCAATGCCCCGAGCCGCAGCATCACTGCCAACCGCGGCTTTGTGATGCCTGGCTGGTTCGATCTGCCTGCCTGGGATCTAGGAAACAAGCAAGAAGATCGTGATGGAATGCTCGACTCTGCCCGCACGATCGACAAGTATATCCAGGACGAGGTCAACGCTGGTATACCGTCCGAACGCATCGTCGTTGGTGGATTCAGCCAAGGCGGCACCATGTCACTTTTAGCAGGGCTGACAGCTCGAGGGGAAGACGGACTATTCGGAGGAAAGTACGGTTGGAAGCTTGGTGGAGTGGCCGTGCTAAGCGGTTGGATGCCACTGTCGGATGCGTTTCCAAAAGTTGCTCCTGCTTTCAGTCAAACGCGGGATAATTCTGACCAATCTTCTCAGATGGTTTCCCCCCACTTGGTTACGACACCAATACTCATGTGTCACGGCACTGCCGATACCGTTGTGCCCCACAGTTTGGGCCAGAGAACGAGTAGAATCCTCACGAACGATCTGGGTCTGCCCGCTCTTGAAAATCTGACACTTCCCCAGCGAATTCCGCCGAGTGGCTATTCGCTAGGGGAAAGCAAACTGGGTGCGCCAGGGTTAAGTTTCAGATCTTACAGATCGGCTGGGCACGAGGCATGCGAACAAACACTCGAGGACCTCAAACAGTTCTTGATGCGTGTGCTTCTCCAGTGAACTGATCCCGGAATTCGTCTCCTGCTTCACGGCAGGTGGGCCAAATTACGGAACGAGTAATCTTGTTGTCGATGAGTGGGGATGATGTTGGCGAGCTTGTTTTCTTTGGGTGCTTTCTTTTTGGTCATAATAGCCAGAGCATCAATGGCCCGGGTGATCGTCTAAATTTTACCCCAAAATACTATCCGACTATGTACTTTTCTGGAAACCTTGTTGGAATGCACTTTACTTTACTTGCATAAATGCGAAGGAATTCGAATCAAGTTCAACGACAGGGTCATTGAAACACATGAAATCTCGGTTGCGAACGAACGATCAATACAGTATGTGTACGAGAGTTGTACATCATATAAACTGGCCGGTAATTACCATACCACCATGACATGAGGTCGCTCAGTTAGTACGGTACATGTCCAGACCGCGGCAGCAACTTTAAAGGACATCCTTGAGACTGGCCTGTGCGGAACCACGCTCGAGGGGTTTGGGTTGGGTTGGTGAAGGTTTCCATCCAATCTTGGTGGGGAAAGGATAAGGAAAATGATCATCAAATGAGGATGGATACGAACCATGTATATCACTTGGAACGTTGCCGGGATGGAACCATCTTTATTACCATGCAGTTCTGTACGTGAAGGGGTGAATGTATATACGGAGAGATGGGGATTCGACTTTACCTTGATAGATGGCAGAAGCTGCAGCCAAGGTGTCTCGGTGCAAGAAATGTCGCCTGGTTAACAATTCACAAGTTTGTGGGTATCCATAAAACGGGACTAGACCGAATACATACCTTCCTACGATGGCATTCCCCTCGCCCATATCTTTTAGATCCTCGATGAGCTCCCACATTGAAGGGTAACCAACGCGCACTTCATCAGTATCAACGGTGAGCAGTGTAAATCCGGCACGACCGAGAAGGTTTGACATATCCTTGGTATCTAAGTAGGCAGGTCGTAACCATGGATCTGGGGCAGTAGAATTCTCAGACCTGTCATGGGTGATACGCGCGGTGATATCCCCCCCTCACGATCGACTTCCGCAAGTTGAAGGGCTGATCTAAGTTCAAAGAGTGTGTCTCCTCCGAACATTGCACCTAGGAATAAGCCATCGGGTTTCAAAGCTTCTTTGATCTGTACAAGGGTACCTAGATCCAAATGAGAACGAAGACAGCGTCAAAGGGTGGTAAATACACAACCCCAAAGACACACCTGGTAGATCATTGACCCAGTGGAGACTAAGACAAGAAACGATTGCTTCTTGAGAGTTTCGCGGTAGTATCCCAAGTAAATCCTCTTCGTCTCCTTGGACCCGCTCCAACTGGACTGAGGTTTCGAACGAGTGAATGCGTGAATAGAGAACGCACGACGACCCGCGGTACCTTCAAAATCATCGTCCGGGTCTCTGTTGAGCGTCTGTCCTGTGACAATGTTAAGCACAAAACACAAAACTTTACCAGGACGAACCACTAGAATCTATCATAATAACCTTGCGGGTCTTGTCGGGTTCCAACAATTTGGAGAAGTGCCCAGGCCCAGAGCCAAGATCGACAATGGTATCGAACCTCCTTTTGATATCCTATTCAAGATCCATTTAGCTGGTCCATCCTTCTCGATGCAGGCTGTATAGACACATCACCAACAAGCGCTCCATCATCCTGTCTGCAACCTCGTCTCGGACGTACTCTACAGTTCTACTCCGCTCTCCCCCATCTCTGCTGGCTGCGCGATCCTTTTGTGTTCGCTTCGCGGCGCGATCGAACACGCGATACACTGAGGCTGTAGGCGCTGCGAATGACGTTTCCGAAGCAAACGCACGGGCTAAATTGCAGCGAGGCGCGACGCGTCGAGCAACGGGAAGGAGGGACATGTGTCGTGGGAAGGTGTGACACGATACGCGTGACATAACGCACTTGGAAAGAGGGTCAAGTTTCTTGTGACCATCATGTCGGACAATGACCCCGCCAGTGATCAACGCCAGAAAGAACATTCCGTCTCCCTTGCTGCGTCTTCAATGATCAATGCCTCAGATAGGATTTCCGAAGAGTCATACCAGGCCAACTTGAAACGCATCCAGGAAGTCAAGGAGATGGTACGGAGGCTCGAGATGAACAATGAAGCGGCACACAAGAATTATCTCGTCGATCAGCTCGAAAAACGCGCAAATGATGGGCGCGAAGCAGAGTAAGCCATGGTCGATTAATCCCTCCGTCCGCACGTTGGACTCACTTCGGTGGCGCGCTCAGAATCATGTTGGCACGGTTAAGAAACCAACCTAGACCGTAGGTAGCATCTTATTGTCAGACTTGTCAGACCCTCATATGTCGACAGTTCTGAAACGGCCCAGTTTACCAACAATGTTTCAAGCACCAAGTCGGACGTCATACTGCCGACAACCGCAACCCTCGTGGAGGTACAAGAATCACATCCTTCAGTAATATTACTCGTCAGCGTGTCTTTCGTGCACTCACGTCTCTCGACCTTGTTTTAGTATTCCTCGCCGGCCCCGGCAACTACTTCACTCTCTCAGACTACGCAACAAGGCCGTTTTGCCGACTACCCACCCCAGATTCAACCATATGGCTCGGACGTCTTCCGGTATTATATGGGTCCACCTACGGTTCACCAACCCCCTCAGCACAATCCAACGTCACGTCCCCAGGGACAGATGTATACCACACAAAGTATGCCATCACAATCTAGGCTACATAATCCACTGGCACATCAGTCAGGATTTCAACCAGTACAAGTTCAACAGCACTCGCCGCTCTGGAGTAATTATCCACCTCCAGTTACTGCCATGCAGGTAATGGATACTGCGCCTGGTTCGTCCAACACCAGACGTGTAAAGAGTGTTTCAGCTGCTAACGGTATCCTTGCAGTTCCAGGATATTACACTTCCTCGTCAGGATGGATCAGGACAGAACCTGCCTATAGTGCCCCGAGCACTGGTTCCTCCAGTACAACGTATTGTGACCCAGGTTTCCGGATGCAATCCACTGCGCCTCGACTCCCGGTTACCACCCATAACCAGTCACAGAACCTAACACCGCCTGCTTCCACCTCTCAAGTACAAGTACAAGTGCCACTCCATGGTGCTCCCGCCCCGTCTGCGAAGATTCCGTCCGGCCAGCCCTCTTCTGCTCGGCCCCAGCTAACGCCAGCCGAAACTCATTCCCGACCTGTTCTCCCAGCAGTTCCAAGAGAAATAGCTATCTCAGAGGTCCAACAGCATCACATAACGCCGCAACAACCTCAACACCACCGACAGCAATCCCTACTCCAGCCTCGGCAACTTCCGCCACAGCCCCAACAGCATCGACAGCCACCTCAACCCCTGCCTCAAAGACTTCTACAACCTCGACTACGACCTGAACGACATGCTCAGCAACCTCAAGAAGTTTCGTCTCAACGACCTCTCCAGCCACCTCAAGCGCATCTGCAAGCTCCTCCACGCTCAGCTGGTCGCATAGCTTCTAGTGTCTCTCAACTACACAGTCAACCCTCCCAGGGCCGCGATTCCACAACTGTTAATGCCTCGCCTGGGATCTCACAAACACAGTCACCTCTCCCTACTATCGTGCAAGGGCGGGCACGACAGCCAGATGCACAACTTCGTGCGGATCAAGTAACGTTTATAAGACTTTTCCAGGCCGCTGTCCAGGTTGGTATTTCGCTTGGTATTAGATACCCTTTTTACATCTGTCCAACAGCGTGGGATCTTGTCCTTCAAAAATTTTCTTCGTCAGGCAAGAGCGTCTGGCATAAGCGACGAATGGCTCAAGGCAGCCGCTAATTCTTTGCCACGAGATGTATCGGGATCTATTGCGGCGCAGCTCAGTCAACCAGGACCTACACCCGATGCCCAGTCATCTGCAAATGTATACCAGCAACAAGTGTCAGCAATTCTTAGCCCCAGCGTGCCGGCGGTTAGTGTACAATCATCATCGCCCGCAACTCCCCTCGTCCAAACGACACCCGCTGCTCATCAGGCGGCCAACCCCGATATTTCCGCAGAAGAGAGGATCACACCGTCTGCGGCACAGCAAGCATCTGGATCATATGCTACACAATTAAAATACTACGCGGAACAGGCAACGAAGTCAGCACTCTCCGCGCAAGCGGCAAGTATTTCAACAACACCCCTAGGACAAGAAATGGCAACTCCCACACGGGGCGCGCCGCAGGTTCAAGTTAACGAGAGGACGCCCAAAGATGCGAATAAGTCGACGTTGGCAAGGGATATATTGCGTTCGCTTGGGAAGATAGTGCCGAAACCATGCCAAGAAATGGGAAGCGAGTCAGCGGCCGATGATCATGGTGACCAGCCCCCTGAGGTCATAGTCTCCCACATGGCCTCTCCAAAACCACCATTAGTTCCACCAGGGACAAGTTTTGCTCGTACCAATCCTCCCTCGATACCTTCAGCAAAACCGAATGTCCAGGAGCATGTCACCTCCCCAGGAATGTCGACGACTAATTCAGTATTGAACAAGGAACGTGGACAGGCTGCTGTCATCGAAGGGCCAATCATGATTGACCTCACGTTAGAAGATTCGGACGAATCCGTCGATGGAGAAAGACAGGAACCTGGAGCCACTTTCCCGATTCAGACTTCTGCCACCACAGCCACGTCATCAAAACTAGTTTCTAACACCACCAACCACACTCCTCTATTAGAGAATCTCTCCTTAGAAGAACCGCCTGTTGTCGTTGCCCCTCCCGGTGACAACGCAGATGTACGTATGTATAGCCCCGTGTTATCACTGGCCGTCGATGAGAACATGGAGCCCGAACTTTCATATCCCCCGCCTGGGAGTACAGAGCCCGTATCACCAAGTTTCAAAACATTGCCACATGAAG
Organism: Boletus insuetus; assembly: GCA_038093095.1. Taxonomy (NCBI): domain Eukaryota; kingdom Fungi; phylum Basidiomycota; class Agaricomycetes; order Boletales; family Boletaceae; genus Boletus; species Boletus insuetus. The sequence goes on along the minus strand of JBBPRQ010000008.1, from coordinate 128,854 downwards.
CAAGCGAGCACCTGCTAGATGGTCAGTTACCACTCTTCTTGCCATCTCCGCCTGTTTCACCAGCACATACCGACCCCCCTGAAACGGACTTTGAGATGATCAGCGACGATGGCAAAATTAGGCCTTCCCTGAAGCGACGCTCCGTTGGTACTGAAACCGACACAGAGGTGCTGGCGCCACGTATCGGGAAACGACGGAAGCAACAAGTATATGTACTCGTTCCACCAGCGCCACCCTATGTCAAGAAGGCGATGAGGAAGATGAGGGAACGGGCCATGGGGAAGGATGCGAACTCGGATTCAGAAGGGGTAGGGGAAGATGAAGAGTGTATGAGAGCGTTCTTCGCTTCTGCTGATTTCTAGCTCATCTTACCACAGTTCAGTATAGTCATCCTGAGCAGCTATTGATTGAAGAATCCAAGTCGCGGCTATTAGAGCGGCCGTGTCGGTGGTTGAATTGCGGTGCCGTCCTGAATTGTGCTGTCAACCTGCTTGCGCATCTAAAGAAACATGCTCGTGAAGGGGACTGGCAGGTATGATTGTGTTGTATTTATGTTGCTTCAGCTGATAGATTCGTGTTTTTCGAGGCTCCGTTCCTTTGTCGCTGGGCCAGCTGTGAAAGGGAATTTGATGTGAAACAAGAGCGTGACGTACACCTTGAAAAACACACGATAAAACCTTTGCCTTGTCCTTTTGCAGGTGAAAAGACAAAGCATTGGAAGAGGCTGTCCCCGCTGACATCGGGTTTCTAGGTTGTGATGAGCGGTTTAACAAGCCGGTTGAGGTAATGCAACACGAATTTCGACACCAGCAAGCGGAACGTAGGGAGCTGCTGATGCGCAAACCAACGTACCAGCCAATTGTACCTGCTATTCCGGCCCGATTGGGTCCTCCGCCACATTGGCTTCCGTCCCACCGAGTGATACCAAGGCGTGTGGTAAAGTGCCAAATATCTGCTGATAGACATGCTACCGTTGGACCATGGGTATGATCACACACATTTCGCTGCTTGCCTCCTCTTACTGGATTTTGCGAGCCCAGATCCTTTGGAATATATTCAGTCCAGTTGACCTCAACACGAGAAAACAGAATGCATCCATGCGTGGTCGTCCAGCGCGGCAAGCAATCAACTATGACGTGGATAGCTCGGACCCTCGACGTGATGACTACGACTTTTTGCTGGCGCTTTCGTCATATCCTGCAAAGAACCCACAGCTGGATGATCTCGACTCTACTTTGATTACGATGAGTGCTGCACGAGGTCTGACGCTTTGGGGATCTGAATCTACCGTGAATAGCGGAGCAGGATCTGCCACCCCTGAAGAAAAGAGGAACGAGGATGCGGTGGTAATTTCCGCGGCAGAAGAAGCACAGATGGAAGAGAAGTCGGATAGAAGTGCAAGAGAGGATAGCAGACCCGAAGAGCGGCGGCCGGGCCAATCGGTTGCCATGGGTGAGGAGGATGCTGTGGAAAGGATGCTGATCCTATGATCGGGCGCAGTATCCACGCGGGCAGACACGGGACGTCGTAGTCAGTGGGAGCGGCGAGAATTGACATGCTCCAAGTCTTAGGACAGCGTCCGCTCTTAGAAATTTTTTTCCGACAAGCGTGCATGTTGTACGACTGAATTTGATACTTTGAGACGCTTAAATTGTCTCCCAGAGTGACAGGGTGTGACGGGGGGCATCGCTTAAGATACTAGCCACTGGAAACATCCAACGACCCTTTTCCCCAACTGCTCGGTCACCGTGCGCAATGCCTGGCTCGTTTGGCGACCACGACAGCAAACGCTCGCTCGTACACGACGACCTCCCACTTTCACCATGCTACATCTCCCCCCGCTCCGCAGACGTTATTCTCTCCGACGTCCGTCCAACAACACTCTCCACCGACGCTCTCAACGCTATCAACGCGTTTCTTGACGAACTGTTGCACACCATCCTCAGTGCCGCGCGAGCACTGACCACCACCCAACTCAGAGCCAGCCTCCACAGGGTATTGCCTACAACCTTGGGCAAGGAGGCGGTACTGGAGGCGGAATTGGAGCTCAGAGCATACTGGGAACGTACGGGCGGCATCCCAGGATCAGGCTCGTCTCTTGCGGCCGTCGAGGATAGTGCATTCGACCTCTCATGGACATTCGAGGTGAGTGTCTTCTCATACCGCGTTTCAGTCTCATCGAACACACACATTGCAGCTGCTTCGTCTCAAGTGTGAAGCGTACTCGACGCTGAGCGATACCGACGAAAATTCGGATGCCGAAGCTCGCTTGTTTCAGCGCATGAACGTAGAAGGCATCCCTCCCCCAAAGCAGACGCTCCTCGCCCCAGCTTCTTTGTATTTAACTGCGATCATAGAGTGAGCATAACCGATTACATACTAGGATCATCCATTTTTGCTGATGCGGTGCCACGTCAATGTCATGGTGCTAAGGTCGATCTGCGAGTGAGTAGGAGCTGGATCTCCTGCTGTTATAATACTGATTTCTTCTACAGACACGTCGTATCGAATGTCGGCCGCGTCGCAGCTCGGGACAGTAGTCGGGCGATCGCGAACGGGCAGGATTTGTTCATTGCGCTGTGCGAGGATAGTTCCATTTACGGGCTTTTTAAAAACATGGCAGGTGAGTCGAGCCATTTGTTATATCTTTTTTGGATTGACGTTTTTATTTTCGTTTTACAAGTTTATGGCCAAATCGAGACCCTCTCGAAAGTACCAAAGTCCCGGCGGAGTATGTCAATCGCACCAGAGAATGATGGCGCGTCCTTTGCTGTCCGCCGCAATGGATCCATCCACCAATCCCGTACTCGTCTGTCATCCGAGTCCGTCAACAATGCACCCACCTCGACTACACACTCTTCTAGGCCCTCGTCGCGAGCTGTCAAAATGTTATATAACAAAGTTTCACAAGATTTCGTCAACGGAAGCGACCCTGGACATCGAAAAATGGATTCCTTTGCCAGCGCAAATACAAAACAGTCCCTCGCTAGCAGGGGTGACAGGTCTCCTATATCACCCACTTTTAGTGTATGTCATTCCCCCGCCATTCTCCTTCGTGCCCCTTCCCTAATTCTGTCCTTCTCTCCCAAGGAGGATACGCGTTCCCAAGAGTTTGACGACATGATGAAGTCAGGGTCGACCATGAAGGTTTCGTTGACCCCAGACAGACTGCGTACGATGGAGGTACGTATTCGGTACCCACCTCATTATCGTGGCTCGTGTTGACATGTTGACACCCCCGTCAATCAGGCGTTGAACAGAGAAAAGGCACGCGTGAATGGTCGGCAAAAAGTGCCTTCGGCGACTGAAAACTCCAATGGCATCGGCCCATCTCCATCTCATTCCTCACCAGATCAAGCCAGGCGTACGAACGGGCCGACTACAACTGTCGTTGGCAGCGAGGACGATCGTTCGGTGCAGAAACCACCGCCAACCTCACGGCCTCGACAGCTGAGTGCTGCAACCACTTCAGGCTATACCACCCCCTTCCTCAACCGTGTTCGCGCATCCTCAACGACGACAGACCCCTCTGCAACAGCGTCGAATATGTTCTTAAACAAACATACGCTGTCAGAATCACACTCTGCCGTTACTGCTCAATGTCCAGCTTCCGGTCCTATCACCAGGAGAAAGGCACCCCCACATGGACTGGACATCAATACTTCCCGGTCATCGCGCACGCGGACTATAGCGCGTAGTCAAGAGTCACTCGATCTGGAAGACGTCATGACGGGTTCGGATGATGATGGCATGGGAGAGTTGAAGTCTCTCGTATCCCCCAAGCAGCTTGATCGGCAACGAGGGTTCTCTACTGGTACCAAAGAATTAATCGCTTTCCTCGCAGAGGGTCCACCAGAGTTGACTGCCAGCGAGAATCACCTATCTCCGCTCTCCGCAACGCCCAAGAAATCTGGCCGGTTGCAGAAGATGATATCCAGGATCACCCTGGCTGGTGATACTGTTAAACCGCCTCGCAAGATGACTGTTGGGTCTGGAGATACTTCAAGCAAATCTATGACGAATCTCTCCCCCCTTGCCAATCGGCCTATTCCGCCTCGTTATCCCACTTCTGGTTCACCCTCTGCAGCTTCTTCAGAGCATGGTCTTACGAACCAAGCAGCAACACATCCCCGTCAGCGAGCACAATCCTATATCCAAAAGTCACACCCTTCTTGGGACGGCAAGTCTGTGGAAGGGGAGGCATCCAGCCCTTCCGTCCCTTCGCATGGGATGGAAGAGCCTTCTCTTAGGACCACCCCTCCAGTGAGATCTCAGAGGACTCTGGAGACCGATTTCTCCCAACACGCTCAGCCTATCTTGTCCCCTCCTTTGTCAACATCATTTTCACCTCCCGCCGCTTCCGTAACCATACCCGCACGTGCCGAAGCCACAGGCACTCCATCGCTCTCTGTGCAACCCCCTCGTTCTCCGTCGCCGCCAATTGCATCCCAGCACAAGTCTTCCAAGACCGCCTCCCCTCTGTGTCAGAAAGTTGCACCATCACCTGCTTCACAGACACCTTCACCCGCGGCGTCTGCACTTGAACATGCGCGCGAAATGCGAACGATGCTCGAGCACGCAACGAGTGCTGCCGAGTGCCGTATCCTGGTTGACATGTTCTTGGCTCGTTGTAAGCTCAGTACGGATGAAGCCAATTCCTATCCGCTTACCGCTCCGCCACCTCCAAGAGACTCTGGTGCCGACGGATTGGAGAGAACGATTGTCGAACTATTTCTTGGAGGCGGTGAACTTGACGTTGATAAAATATCACTCGACTCCCATAGTGCAGAGTCAGCTGAAACCCCGCTTAATGTCACAGATGCCGCACCTTCCACCTCATCAGCCAACAGGTTGGCGGACTCCAGCGAATCCCGTTAAAATACATATCTTTACACCCTCTCGCCCCCGGATTCTGAGTGGATTTTCTTGGTGATTTCGTCTCCCGCTATTACGGTTGCTGAACCGTACCACTTCGTCTATTCATTATTTCGTTGAACTTGCTATCATTTTCTTACTCCTATACGCCAGTTTAATTATATAACGTATGCTTTTGGAACGCTACCGACGATGGTCTCTCAAGTGAGAAATAAGCGACTTTCGCATGAATGCATGACAACTGGCCGTGTTGCGGTCATCGAACCTCCAACGCAACCGCAATGCCCATAGCCGCCAATTCGGCACACAAGTAACGAAACACATATGGGACGGCCACTACGTCCATGTCGCCCCCTTTTCTGGTGGAACCGAGCACATGCGCAGCAGGTATAGTCACCGCGACATCAGGGGCAGGTCCCATGTCTGTATTCTGACCGGCGGCCAAAGCTCTTCGCGCCCGCTCGCCTTCTTCTGTGGAACGGCATACTCTACAGTATTCGCCACCGGGACCTGCTGGTCTCATCGCCCCAGTCGTCGATATCTCTCCCAGACTGACATCGTCGTAGCCCAGCGAGATAATACTACCGCACGTCCGGCAAACCCATGCAGTAGAGTAGTCGGAGCAGTTCATGAGACGATCTTGTAAAAGGAACGAGGTGCCGTGTGCGATCAGTGCATCGCGCTCCATCTCTCCGAAACGGATACCACCAGCACGTTTGCGACCCTGTCCAACGTTGTCAGTCCATGCCGGGAAGGAAAAGGCGTAAGCGCAAGAAACGTACCTTGACAGGCTGGCGGGTGAGGGCATCAACAGGGCCAGTTGTTCGAACTTGAAACTTGTCGAGGACCATATGACGGAGACGCTGGTAATATACAACGCCGATGTAGATGTCTGCTGCGAACTCCTCACCAGTGATGCCAGAATACATTGGCTCGTTGCCATAGTAGTTGTATCCGGCTGCAAGGAGTTGGTCGCCAAAGTAATCGATCGCCCTGTCTTCTTCCGAGAACCTACCTCGAGGTTAGTGTGAGGTGTAACAGAACATTGGAGGAAAGGGGCGCGCACTCGAATGGTGTTGCATCCTGTGCCAGACCGTGCATGGCACCTGCTTTTCCAGCCAAACTCTCAACCAACATTCCAATCGTCATTCGACTTGGGAAAGCGTGTGGGTTGATGATCACATCGGGTTGTAGCCCGCTTTCCGTGAAGGGCATGTCAATTGCTGGCCATTTTTGTGAACAGACGCCTTTTTGTCCGTGCCGGGAGGAAAACTTGTCTCCAATCACAGGCGAACGTGTGACGCGAAGGGTGACGTGTACTTTTTGGAGTTCAGTGTCGCCTGTATCAGAACCTTTGGCAGACGTCAGTGTTATGCAGAGGTATATATAGAACTATACCTAGCAGCCGGACTTGGTCTACAATACCCTGCTCATCACCCTTGTACCTCACGAATCTGGTGCGACCAGTTGTGTCATCCACGTACGCAGCGATTGGATCTCCCGTATCCAACTTGGTACCGACGTAAGGCAACCCATCTCTGTCCAAGAATTGCACACACGTATGCTGCCGATCGCCTTCTTCCATCCTGATATCGTGACCGAGGCCAAAGTGAAGCGTAGTAGCAGAATTCGACCTGGATGAGCCACGCATGTCCTTGAGGTCGATTACTTGTGCTTTGTAGATTGTTCCATAGGCGAAGCCACGTTCGTGGGCTGATTTATTGAGGATCATGGCGTCTTCCATGTCGTAGCCTGTGTAGGAAATGACTGCAACGACGGCATTGGTGCCGTTGGGGAAAGCGTCCATGGCATAGGTGTTGTGTAGATGGGGCCGAACGATAGGGGTTTGACCTGTTTGAAGTCGATAGAGTTTGTTGTCCGTTCGGTGTTGGATGGCAGTAGATGGGGTTCCCATTGTTTGTTTGGCCATCTAAACCCTCAACGATCAAGATCACCACGCAGTAACTTTTAGGCGACACGTACCTGGCATTGATAAATGTTGCGAGGGCTCTATGGCACTTATTGGTAAATGCTAGTATTGAATATAAGCACTCACTTACCTGATTAAAATCGGAAAAGGGCGTCAAGTTCGCGAGGATAGAAAGGAAATTCGTCGGTGCATGTTCAACATGCGTAGTGACACCAGGCTCGATCTCATCCGTCTTTACTGCAATATTCATGTACACCTGCTCGAAGGATCCAACTTGATCGCCTTTGCCGTTGGCCAAAAACTTGACTGGCCTCATCATCCGTGCCCTCGAAGAAAACAAGAATAAACCAGGATACTGTCCACCTTTCGACTTCGGAACGAAACCAATTTCAAGATCGAGTGGGACCTTGTGAGTCCCCTCCGTTTTCCATATTCTCAGGTTGTCTGCGAGTTGTTTTGCAATACCCGGTCGTGCCCAGCCGATAACGCGACCATCAAGCTGAACGCAGAGATTCTCACGACCGTCAACCAAGGATGAGAAAGGTTGGGTCATGCCATGGGCAGCGAGGAGGCCAGGAATGTGAACGACAGCGAGAGGGGTGGTTATGATGCGACAAGTTCGGGAGAGGTGGTTCAGAAGGCCACACGGTGAACCATCGGGTGTGTGAACGGGACAGAGGAAGCCTAGCCAAGATAATTATCTGGACACGTACAGATGTGTTTAGCCGCGTGTGCTCACCCCATGCTTCTGGAAGAAGCTTTCGCACAGCGGTTGTCTTAAGTTCCGCAAAGAATGCACCGCGGTGTATGCATCTAAAATGGCTGATATAACGCGACCAATTAAGCTTTTCTGCAACAATGGTAAAACCTGAGGCTTGTTGTAGATCAAGACCCGACGGAGAAATTAGATTTCCAGTCGCGAGGAAATTGGACATCTTTGAGCCAATATCCCAGTTGACCTTTTGAATGATTTTCGTGATGTACCGCTCTGTACCAGCCATGAATTGCGGACAATGAAGTAGCAAACAAGAACCTACTATCCAAGAAGTCAGGTGGAGGCTCAGCTCTCCGGACATCTACAGCAATCTGATTGCGAACTTGATTGAGAACTTCCTCGAGGCGTTCTTTTATAATCATGGCATACAAGTATCCAGGGAGGAGAACCTCTTGGTGTTGTGGTGAATCTGGGTTGTCTGCAGAGCATGATCCAGATACCAATGCATACAACTTGCGTAGCATGTAGCTGAGCCTGGGGTCAGTAGTCATCGACGCCAGTACGAGGCAACTCACACCAGCATCCGGAATTTATCACGAGGTTCATCAAGGTGGACCAAAACCATTTTTTGTATCAACCACGCACCGAGGATTCGGTTGTTCCAATCCTCTGGCATGTCCAATACAACGCGGAATTTGTCACCCAAATATTCGAGACACTGATCCCCCGTATAGAGACTGTACATTTTGAAGCTACGCAGAAGTAGCTCCACACGATCAGTCAAGAAGGTATTCTCATAGTCTTGCATCATGACGTGTTCAAATATCTCTCGGTCGGAGGCACCAATGAGTGCTTTGAGAATCAACATGATAGGGATGACGTATTCCTGTTTTCGCCAGCTGAAGCGGAGCATAGCACTCCCGTTGGAGAGGTAGTGAAGAGTATTGGTGACACTAGACTGGTCAGGTCTAGCGCAACGGATCTGGACGGCATACTGGGTATAAGACGGACCACGGTTAGTAAAGGAGGGACGAAGAAGGGATATAACGTGGTTGCGACGGGGAAGAATAAGGTATCGGATAATCCTCTCGTTTCCGTTGATAATGAAATATCCACCAAATTCTTCTGGCTCTTCATGTCGCCGAACAAGTTCGCAGGATGAAAGACCACGCAAATTGCATCGAATCGACTGAGACAATTTAGATGACTGATACACGTGGATGAAGAATGCAATTCTTACTCGGACCATGATCGGAATGAGGCCACAATCTCGCATAACACATTGATCCGGATGGGCATCCCCGTTTATTGTCCAGCAGACCTTGGCTTGCATGCGACTCCTATAGGATGTGAGTCGTTCTCGAGCCTTTGGTAATCCAATTCAGAAAGCAGCCAATGTGAGAGAGGGAAAGAGGCGTCAGATACCTCCGAAGGATAAACTCTCCGCTCAGTACTCCAAGTGTCACGATCTGAGACTCTGGGAGGCGCAATTGATACTTCCTCGATCCAAACTGACGATATCAATTATGAAGTGGATCTTTGTGTGGGCGCAAATAACTCACTGCTGAGGCGATTACCCCACCCCGCCTGACCACTCTCTGTCCCAATTCGACCAGTCCCATCAAATACAACGCGTTCGCCTATATCCCTGAGAGCAATGGATAGTAAACCTTTCCCATCACCATCGCCCTTGGGTAGTCCGGAGTCGTCGAACAGAGCGTTGAAAGACTCGATATGTGGTGTGACGAATTCATTAAGAATTGGATACGTAGATGCATGTTTTGGAGGTTGTTTAAAGGACTCCTCACGTTCGATCGTGTTGAACGTCGGCTTTCGTCTCCGCCCGTCCGCCTTGCCTGGCATCGCGACCTGCACCAGTTGCTCGATGATGGCAATTTTTTTGGGTGTACAATGAATGTGGGAACTACATACCAAATACGCGTGTGTCGGAGTATGATTTATTTTAACTCCGCGCCTAAGTCCCTCACGCGTTACGTTGGGGACGCCTGCGACGACGAGGGGCCCATATTGTGTCTTGTTTCATTGCAATGTTCGGGTCGAACACGGTACAGTCTTCCTGGGCCAATCCTCAGCAGAACCAACAGCAGACCCAAGGTTCCGCTTATGGTCAACCAAGCGCCTTCGGAACCGGAGGCAAGTCATTTACAATCTTGTTCTTTTCGCACCTTTGAACCATCACCTATAGCTTTTGGTTCAACCAACACATTTGGCCAGCAACAACAGCCAGCAGCAAATCCAATGTTTGGAAACGTTGGAACGAGTAGCACCGGAACTCCCGCCTTTGGTTCGCTTGCCTCCCATATATCTTGTACGATTCTGCGATTAATATAACATCCACTTGTTAGGTGCATTTGGCCAGAATACAGCTGCTTCCACGGGCACTTCTGCTTTCGGCGCACCTAAACCAGCCACTGGGTTTGGAAATTTCGGTGGAGGTGGGACTTCTGCGTTTGGTGGAGGTGGGAGTGCGTTTGGGGGGACTCCTGCCGCTGGAACATCGGGAACCAATGTTTTCGGATCCGCTGCCCCGAGCACAGGCGGCGCTTTTGGTGGTAGTTCGCTTTTTGGGCAGCCCAAGCCCGCAACGACCTTCGGTGCCACTCCTGCAAGTACGCCGTATCATATTTATGAGATGTTATCCTGCCTGATGCTGTTCAGTAGCAAGTACCGATACCAATCCGCCACCAGTGACGACGGGCACGTCTACACCAGTTTATTCTGCCTTCAGTGAAAAGGATCCTTCAAACCCAAGTACCGTCCTCCAATACCAAACCATTACAGCCACGCCAGCCTATAGGGGCACATCTTTAGAGGTAAATCAACGCAATCCCATATTTAACTTCGAATCTCCTGTTACTCATGTCGTGATTTAGGAGTTACGCTTACAGGACTATCAACAAAATCGCAAGACAGCTGGTGCATTTGGCCAAACATCATTCGGAGCTCCTGCTGCACAACCAACAGGTCTTTTCGGAGCACCGGCTACGACTCAACAACCTACGACTGGTTCCATATTTGGGGGTAGTACGACTGGTGCATTCGGAACCACCGCTACCCAGCCTGCTACAGGTGCATTTGGATCCTTTGGACAACAACAACCCGCCACGAGCTCCAGTACTGGCACGAGCATCTTTGGCGGAGGTTCCGCGTTTTCACAGCCTCAGCAGCAACAACCATCCGCATTCGGTGCCTTTGGCCAACCTCAACAGCAACCTCAACAGCAACCTCAACAACCAGCCGCGGGCACCGGTACTAGCATTTTCGGTGGTACGAATGCATTCGGGCAAGCAAAGCCTGCTACAGGATTTGGAGGCACCTTCGGTCAACCAAGTAGGTGCCTTCTTATAATCGTTTACATTCAATCTGACTCGCTTCGCAGCAGGTGGAAGTACGTTCGGCGGTACGGGTACTGCTAATGCTTTCGGCCAACCAGCAGCTCAACCTACCACTGGTACTAGTATCTTCGGCCAGCCTCAACAACAACCGACTTCAGGTGTCTTCGGTAAGAGTTCATTCGACTTTATGGAACGTTCGTTGATGAGTCTTTAGGTGCAGCTGCTGCTGCAAAGCCTTCCATATTCGGTCAGTCCACTCAGCCAACTGGGTCAACCACCAGTTTCGGTGCTGGCCTATTTGGCGGTCAGCCACAGGCCCAGGCAACGCAACCTACAACAGGTCATTTTGGCACAACCCTGGGTACAAGCACCAGTATTTTTGGCCAACCGCAACAGCAGCAACAGCCTGCGCAACAAACAGGTGGTTGTTAGTGTTACACAATTTTACTTGTGTTCTCAGTTAATAGTGTTTTAACAGTGTTTGGTAGCACCACAACGCAACCCTCTGGTGGATTATTTGGTGGCACGACAGGCGGAGGTTTGTTTGGTGGTACGCAGGGGACCCAGATGCAGCAGGCGGGGCAGACGAACCTCTTTGGTGCGCCCAAACCTGCAACAACCGGGACAGGTCTCTTTGGCGGTAGTACCTTCGGGCAGCCAAGCACAGCCGCTGGGACTGGGACTCAACCCACCCTGTTTGGGCAACCATCAAATCAACAAACAGTGACCCAGCCCACCACAGGCACTACCAGCACCTTCGGAGGTTCATTATTTGGCCAACAGAAACCTGTAGCCCCTGCAATTAGTACAACCCCTTCCACGGGCGGCTTGGGTACCTCATTGTTCGGTGGTACTCTAGGCTCGTCAACGGCCGCTCCAGGAGGACCAGGCATGCTCACAGCCTCCATAGCGGAACCTATATCCAGCAATTTGCCTATCTTCTCGATGCTTCCGCCCGGTCCCCGTGCTGTACCCATCGATCAACAACAAAAGAAAAAACCAGGGTTTTTCGTAGATGCCCCTGCCCGCTTGCCCGCGTCGCGCCTTCCAATTAACTACACCCCAGCTAATTCAAAACTTCGAGGCTTCGGGGCGTCAGTATCATCTTCTGTGCTTGGTGTTCCTGGACAGAATCTTTCTCTTGGCGACGGGAAAACAGGCTCTCTTTACTCAAGTCGCGCAGAAGCTCCAGAGAACATCTTGGGACGTAGTGCCAGTCCCGCGCTGGGTAGTGGAGGCAGACAGAGTGTGAAGAAATTGGTTCTTGATAAGAGAGTTGAAGCCTCGGACCTGTTCAGCAGAGCTGGATCACCGGGCTTGCGCGGCAGCCCAGTAAAGGTGACTTTCAGCCCTGCACTCAGTCAAGCTGCGAGAGAAAAGGACGTAGCAAGAGAGAAGGAGGTTGCTACTCAATCCCCGGAGAAGCTGGCACAGGCTACTCAGCCACCGCCCCGCAGTATACCAGGTCGATTCACAGCGCAGAGTTCACTCACTCTCGGGCAACCCACATCGCCAAGCAAGACCATGAACGGTAGCGAAGCTACTTCCACATCTCCACATCTCCAGCATGGCGACTATTGGGTGAAACCTGGCCTGGCCCAACTGAAGACGTATGGCTATGAAGAACTGTCATCTTTCAAGGATTTGGTTGTGGGTCGTGTTGGATATGGAGAGATTCAGTTCCTTGAACCTGTCGACCTCACTGGCCTCCCAAAACTCGGTGCGCTCTTGGGCGAACTCGTGCGATTCGACGACAAGGAATGTAGCGTGTATCCCGACGGCGATGAGGCAGACAAACCGGCACCTGGAACAGGTTTGAATGTTAAAGCCAGGATCATCTTACTGAGGTGCTGGGCCACAGATAAGGCGACGAGGGAACCTATAAAAGATGAGCAGGCACCTGCGGCGGCCAAACATCTAAAGCGGCTCAAGTCAATGAAGGAGACACATTTCGAGAGCTTTGATGTTAAGGAAGGGAAATGGACGTTCGCAGTGGATCACTTCTGAGCAGAGCGTTGGGAGTGATTGCCTGTGACGGAATGCTTAACATGAGACCGAAGTTCTGTCGATGCTGTTCCACTCGATTCATGATTTAACATGTAATATGTACATGTCCATTTTGTCTAGTCAATACGAAGGGATGACCACTACTCGGTGCGGAAGTCGGTAATCTGGTCTACTACTAATTGTTATTGTATGAATCAACCATGGACCTAAAGGTGAGCGCCGAGCAGCACCTGGGGCTCGTCGATCTTCACGACCCTTCCCATTAGGTTAGGTTATCCGAGGACGAACTCAGGCAGCATCGTGCAGCCACTATTCGCGGAGCACTCAAAGGCGGGCTCATAGGGACTGGAATCGCCTTACCTACATTCTACCTCCTAAACAGGCGATCGAGCTACTATCGCGCTTTCCCCTTCCCCATCAAGCTGCTTGGTAGCATCATCATCGTCGCACCCCTTGTTGCAATTCAGGCTGAGAAAAGGAGCTTGGAGTTTGACCGCCAGCATTGGTAGGTCCAGGTTGTCTACCAGTGGTGATAGGTCTGAGCTTGTACCTTCGTGCTCATAGGACCGAACTCGGCAAAAGTCATTTAGAAAGACGCGATCATGAAGAACGTGAGAGATGGGCTACTTTGAGCCCCAAGGACAAAGTGGCGGAGTGGGCAGCGAAACACCAGTTGAGCGTCATCATAGGAAGCTGGGCGACGACGATGGCAGTCGCCGGAAGCGTGATTATGCGTGATCCGTATGTTTTTCGTTCAGCTTCTGATTCGTGACCCGATTAACGTCATCTCTATACGGGGTAGTCTATTAACGGTGCCGCAGAAGGTAAGGGACGACATGTGTAATATATGTGTGTTACTTAGAGTTTTCTCGCCCGGGCTAGGTCGTGCAAGTTCGCCTATGGGCTCAAGGACTCACTATTGGTGTCGTAATAGCTGCAGCGGCGTTGACTCACGCTCAGCGTGCCCGAGCGATGGAGATGAGAAAGGTGAGACATTCCCATGGTTGAATCACTTACTTTGACGAATCCACGTAGCATGGAGATCATTTTTGGCAGTATGCGGTTCGTTGGTTAATCAACAATTATATCTTGAATGCTTGACAATAAACACCCTAGCTCGAGGACGAACGACTTGAAAAGGATCCACAGAAGACTTCCAGCGCGTAAGCTAGTTGGGTGGGTCAACCGGCATCCGTGGTGTGTTATCAACATCTGTTCATTTTCACATGCATTGCATCCATAAATTTGATCCACGAAGTTGCCTACGTTTCAGAGACATCTCACAGGTTTACGACCGACGTGATCAGGCATGTAACAAATCCGAATCTAAGAAAAATGTATATCTAGCATAGTAAAGCAGGTACTGGTGGCGACAATATGGAGTAATCGATGCCGTGTCAATGCCTGCACTTGAGGGTAGTAATGCCCACCTCAGGCGTAGAAACGCCAGGCAAAGTAGGCGCCTAGTAGAGTAAGTGGGACGAAGTACATCATGCTAGAAAAATGGGAGTTGGAAAGATGCGGAATTAACAAGGACAGCAACTCACTTTGAGCCTTTCTCAACAGCACTGTGGACAGCTGGGTTCGACGAGGCTTTCTTCGCGTTGGACGGAGTCTAGGGATATTTCCGGCTTTAGCCCAGCTCTCCACTATCGTTCCGCTCAACACTTACGCCACTTTGTTCAAGCTCGCCCACTAAGAGGTCAGGCAGGAGACCACGGGCTTCGTCAGAGTGACCAACATCCTCGAAAGCCTCGGTTGCATTTTTGCCTGCAATGGATGTGTTCAAAGACATGGGTGGTCAAAGAAGCTTGGAATACGCGCCTCCCTCGCTGATAATTACCTCGTCACCCCCGGGATGCTAGCGTCAGACTCGTAAGTACCACAACCGCACGTCGTCCATGCAAGACAGGGATACCTCGTCGATGAACTTCGTTACATTATACACTAATTTTGGTCAAGGGATCAACTTTCACTCAGGTCATTGTGAACGGACAACGATGTACACACCTTTGCCGTGGATTGCGACCCAAAGGTTTTCCTTAGTGTTGTTGGTCTGAAGTTCAGCGTACGAGATGACTTTGGACATGTCTGTGATAGTGTTGGTAAGGTAGAGGTAGAGATAGGTGGTGGGGACAGAGAAGGAGAGAAGGGAGTATGAGCACTTCAGCGGATGTTTGGGAGATGGATATGGTTGTATAAAAGGTTAAAAACGGTGCGAGGTTCGCAGGTTCCCACACATCATAAAACTATTATCTGTAACGCGGCCACGTCGGCGATGTGCCAACATATTTTTGAAACAAAGCGACACGCAGGTCTAGTCTAGTTTGCATTGTGTGCATGGTTTAGTACTCGGATGTCCACATACAAGACTGCTCATTGTGCAGAAAAACATCCAAGCGTGGACAACGCAATTTCTATCTGCCACTTCACCAGTGAGAAACGAAAGCATTATGAGCTGTGTTCCTAGGCAAAGGCGAGTGGGAAGAGCTAAAATATGCTCGCGTTCACAACATGAACAGCTTCGTGATTACATCTGTTCGGTATTGAAATGACTGTGGATGAAAATCAACACCACCAACGGCCATTGAGTGCAAGGGTATAAAAAGATGGCTCCGATTGAATATTTCACTGCCCGCCGCCGTGCCGACAGGGTTTTGCCGTACATGCAAGCGGAACCTTCCTCTGCACCCAAGCTCCAAGTCAAACCGACTCTTTCCACCGCAGATGCCTTTGCGCGACGAGCAGGCCGACATCCTTGGTGGACCCATACTGCAAAGACCAGAGTCTGGCATATTCGCTACATTCTCTCAGTATCACTTCTTCTTCAAGTCGGTGACACTCTTTGGACTCGGTTTGTTGGCATGGATCGCATGTGCTCGCGGTCTCGAACATCTCAAGAAACATCGCGAGTTGAGGTATAGAAAGTATGTTTCTCACTTTAATGCATTTCATCTCGTTGATTATTTTTTTCCAGGGCGATGCGCAGAAAGCACGGAATTCCCGACTCTGACTGTCGTCCTTTTGCTGTAGCATATGCCGCAGCAAAGCGTACGCACCTTGAACGCGAGGCCCAGGACCGAAAGAAGACGACCAATTATGTGCCGGACCATAATCCACCGGCTGTTCATCAGCGAACCAATCCACAAGAAGACGCGTGTCTCCTGAGGAGGCGGGTTCCGGAAACCTGTGAGTCAATCAAGACGTATTAGCACGAACGTGGTTCATCTCATTGCTTCATCACGGATCATCACGTATTGCGCTTGCACCGCTTGCAGCTGTACAACTCGAAGATTATCAACTCCCCGGAAATCCCGCCGCTGTGTACGACAACAGGCGCCCGGAGGTTCATTCCCTCGATTTTGCCGATCGTTACAATCCCAAGCCTCGTCGTCGAGTGTACACCCCAGAGCCATTACCTCTCGGACGGCCTTCCGTCCGTCGTGCGAGCTGGAAAGAGTCCGTCATAAATCTCGATGATAATGAAGAGTCGAAAAAACGCTCTTTTGAGGACGAAAGCGACATCGAACACGAGGCTGTAAAAAAGTCTCGCATAGATGGAGATGAACAGGCGGACTGGTATGCTCAATACGCCGACAGGTCACCGCCACGAGTCTCCAAGGTATCTTTAAACCAACAACCAGAGGGCAGTTATCTGCATATGAATGGTCAAGAGAGATCCAAACGCGTTGATGACCTCCATGATGAAGACCACGAGCTCGATGAAGTAATGGAAGGCATTGACGAAGATGAAGTGACAGGACTCAAGGGTGTAGCGCGTGGCAAGAAGCGCGATCGGACGGAGGCAGAGTCAACTTTTGGAGGCGATGACGAAGAGGACATCCGGAATGGAAGGGCATCGCATCACCGCAAACGTCGAACGCTTTTGCACAAGGTAGACATACCTGCACGAGGGCAGAAACGCGATCGCGAAATTGAATCGCCTGAGAGTGAAGGCGAGGGTGTTTTCCCCGAGACTTCGACTTCTGGACGACGTGTCCAGCGTAGCCCTAAAAAGAAAAGGGGGAAGAAAGCTGTATCTGACGGGGTCAGCGAGACGTCGGTGGAGGATCCTCGTGCATCTAAGGACCTTCTCTGCGGTCGGCGCAAGGTTGGTGACAGCTGGGAGGCTGATGGTGTGCAGTACAAGATCGGTGACAAGGGCGAGCGGTTGCGCCTAACTTTGGTTAAGAAGGCCAGGAATAAGTACCATATGGTACGTTTTCTCCATTGGTGTTCTAATGTTTCTCTTTTTCACCTCAGACGTCCGTCATTCAGCCCCAGGATTCCCAACACCCAGATCGATCAGCTGCCCTAGAGATCTATGTAGAGACGTGGATGACAGATGAACAGTACAATCAAGCAGAGGGTAGACGGAAGTTAGCTTGGCAAGAAGCATCAAGGGAGTCAAGTGGATCCAAGACTCCCGATGCTCTCGATTCTCCTACGAAGAACGGCAAAAGTCTCTTGTGGGACTCGGTCAAATGCAGTCCCACTCGCCGTCCTTGCCGTCAGTCCATACCTCCTGGGGCTTCGACACGTATCAACCCCTTTGAGCGGTGGCAGCCACAACCTATCCTAGGTCGTCGTGTGGCCTCCTCCAGTACTATTGTTTCATCTATACTTCCAGGCGTCGTTGATAACCCAACGCGTCCTGGTTTCCGTAGCCTCTCGAAATGGGAGAAGCAGGATCGCGAAGCAGAGGCAATGGCCAGGATACGGGCGAAAATCGAGCAGCAAAAGAAGGCACAGTCACCGTCCCAGAAAGCGGTTGAAATCCCAACGAGTGTAACCGCTCCTGAACTGGGCACGAAGCCGTTGGCTGTTCCTACAATTACACTTACTCCCGCGCCAGCTGCAACTGCAGAAGGGAAGCTGGATGACAGTACCCCGCAGAGCAAGCCAAACATTTCGACTTTCTCCTTTGCGACCTCTCCCGGCAGTAGTAACACTATCAAGGGTACTGGTACTGCTACCTCCAGCACTACTACCCCTGGTTTCTCTCTCTCTTCCCCCTCCCCTGCTGCCATACCACCCACACTCTTTCCTAGTGCTCCGACTGCCCCTGCCACAACCCCTTCTGCAGGCACTCTTGCTCCTTTTTCCTTTGCGAAACCACTGCAAGTACCATCATCCACCAGTTCAGCCTCTCCGTCATCCACGACGCCAAATATCTTTGCGAGGGGGGCTGCCGCCACTACGCAACCTTCATCTACTCCTTCGCCTTCTACGCTAGGCGTAACCACCCAACCTCAACCTCTGTCCACCGAAAATGCCTCTAACCCGGTCCCGTTCTCACTCGCAAAGTCGGGCGTATCATCCTCCACGTTACCCTCTGCTGTGGTTGCTCCCGTTACGACTAAGTTTCAAGCACCAATTTCTAGTGCTACCCTTAGCTCTTTAGGAAACCCTCTCCCCTTGTCCTTCGGTTCCACCCCTACGTCTAATAAGACGGAGACTCCAGCTCCTCCTCCCACCTCGGCCTCTGTCTCCTTGTCTGAAAGTATGAAGCCAACAGCTCCCCACTTCTCATTTTCGGGTGCATCTTCATCCTCATCTGCTACTACACTCCCAACATCTTCGCTTCCAAAGTTTTCATTTGGACAAACGTCTACAACGTCAACAATCTCGCCTGGTCCCAATCTAGCGCCGGCGACCGCATCCCAGCCCAAACCGACGTTTAAATTTGGTCAGACAACGCCAGGTGCAACGGATGGTGCTTCTACGGTCCCAGCTGCCGATGAATCAAAGAGGTCAGCTATTCCGATGTCAGTCTTTGGCACTGCAGCTGGTTTGAATGGGCCTGCTAAGGCTTCCCCGTTCGGAACAACACCCGCGTTTGGAAGCTCAACATTTGGCTCACCTCCGGCTTCAGCGACGAATCTTTTTGGGAAAACTGGTTCTTTGGCATCTACACCACCTAAGCCGACAATCACGCCTGCAAGTGCCGAGGGCACAATTTCCTCTGCGCCTACTGGGGTTCCTACCTCCGGCAACCTAGCCGCCTTCTCGTTCGGTGGGGCCAACTCTGGTTCTAAGTCTGCTGAGGGATCCAAGCCTGTATCTTCATTAGGAGGTTCCAATTCCGTGGCTATGTTTGGCGGCAATTCCACGGAAGGCAAACCGCCATTTGCATTCGGTACATCTGCTGATTGCCCTAAACCTACAGCTATATTTGGTGGCAACCAAGAAAGCTCGAAGTCCTCTATCTTCGGTAGTTCAGCTGAAGGCTTGAAATCAACCTTTGTGCTTGGAGAGACTTCCAAGCCTGCTTCGGTGTTCGGTGGTGCCGTAGAAGCAAAGTCAGCGTTTATGTTCAATGGTGCTGCCGAAAACAAAGCTACGCCTGGCCTTGCAACAGAAAGCTCGAAGCCCACCAATACCACAGGCCCTTCCAAACCTACCCTCACTCCTGGAAGTACTACATTCGGTCCACTTTCCTCAGCCTCACCATTCACGTTTGGGAAGAAGGATGACCCGTCCATCAATACATCCACTCCGAACACCCAGTCAAAACCTGCAGCTTCCTTCAATTTCGGTGTTCCATCGGGTGTGAGTGGATCGGTGTTTGGTCAACCGTCGGCCTCTGCGAGTGGCGACCCGAGCCAAACCGTATTTGGCATGACTGTAAATGCTACGCCCAGCATCCTTGAATTTACCAAGACTGGTGGCCCGAGTTCGTCTAGCACCCTCACATTTGGCAAGCCAATGGCACAGAACCAAAAACAGGAGCAGTGAAGAGGAGGGCAGGGTGTAAACCTCGCTGGGATATGGACGATGCATGACGCTTCTGGAGGGATTGTCGGACATTCAACGACAGCATGTACACTACGCAAACTCCTAACTACGCTTTTCTTGCACCCGCTATTATATCGTTCCAAAATACATTACTGAAGCCTTGCAGGCGGGATCGTTTTGTTCATCACTGTTCTTCGAAAGAGGAAATGAGACTGTTGTTCATTAGAACCAAGTAGCATGCCAGTTCCTGCCTTCTGTGATCCATATTTTCATTCCAAATGTTGAGGATTGTCGACGGTTGTATGTAAAGGTATCATGTACTAATATTATCAACCCTGTTGACTGGACTAATCATCTCTGATAGATCCTCCAGTACGGCCCGTCTCAAAAGAGAGACAAAAAGGCAATTGACCACCGCAGGGCTCGAACCTGCAATCTCCTGATTCGTAGTCAGACGCGATGCCATTTCGCCAGGCGGCCTTGCCTTGTGGCGGAAGAGACTTACGTCATGGGACAGTGACTGCGGGCACACGTGATGATGCGTGTGCAAGCGAACTTGCCAGGTCGGCGGCAGCGTGGCAGCACTATTCGCACCAGTGATGTCGGTGGGCCAGATACACTTGGAGTAGTGTCTTCCTCGATTGCATTATCGTCCAGAAAGTTGAAGGTCACTTTCCGTTGTGGAACCCAGCGCTGTCGAGCACGTATTGATCCTCCAGCCCACAGATGTTGTCGACATCAACAAATGAGTACGGGATCGCTAGTGATTGCCAAGCTTTTGAGATGGGGCAACGTGGACAGACGCGAAGCACATCCATAGGAAAAGTTGACGATATATACGGGGAAGTCCGTGCATGAGTCCAGGCCATCGTGGGAACCAACTACTTCTCTCTGGAGTTGGATTGGGAGTTATTGAGCTCGGGACGGTGAAAACTATGCGCGACGGAGAGTCAAAGTACACGGTTAAATACTTGAGTGATCGCATTGGTGCGGTTCGCTGTGGATGTGTCAGTAAGCCGCTGCCGCTCCAGCCTTCAGGACATTGGAATAAGATTGCACACGTAAGACTGGCGCACACTGTCAGATAATAAACGACAAGTCAAGGAGTACACGGACGGCAGCTCACTGAGAACGACCACGAGTGATTCTGAACCTGGTGTGCTGCAAATTGGTGTCAGAAAGTAAACGGATGCGCGAGTTCACGATGACCAAGTACCTGCATCTTACCCGAAGTTTTGACGGGAGCTCATCTAGATACTAATTAGCTCATAGTCCCTCTACTGTAGTGGAGAAGCTGGAGGGTTTCTTGAGGGATGTTGCACATTGACAAGATCTGGCCGTTGCGGAGTTACTACAATTTGTCAATGCCACTTGGGGTGGACAGGATTACTCCCGCGCTAAATAATCGTCACGTACAACATCTCACCATGTCTGTCTTGTTCGAGACATCCCTTGGGGACATTGTCATCGATTTGGAGGTTGAATTATGCCCCAAGAGCTCCGAGAACTTCCTGAAACTTTGCAAAGTATATTATTACAACCTCAATGCATTCTTCAACGGTGAGTTGCTTCGGAGGAAGATTTTTCATAACCGTTGAAAGCGAGTGGTTTTAGTGTCGAAAGATTTCCTGGCTCAGACGGGCGATCCGACCGCCACCGGCATGGGTGGGGAGTCAGTCTGGTCATATTTAGCTTCTCAAAGAGGGGACGAATCAATACCGCGATATTTCATGCCGGAAATCGTACCGACACTCAAGCATACACGCAAAGGGACTGTCTCAATGGCCGTGGCTCCTTCCGTCGGCGGCGACAAAGGCGGCTGTGGTAGTCAGTTCTACATCACTCTTGCTGACAATATCGAGTATCTCGATGGCAAGCACGTTGTTTTTGGCCATGTAGTCGAAGGATTGGAATCCCTGGATAAGGTCAATGACGTCTTTACTGATCAAGAGGGACGTCCTTTCAAGGACGTTCGAATCCGCCACGTTGTCATCCTTGGTATGAAGACAGAGGGCATGCGTCATCCTATGCTAACACCCAAATCTACAGATGACCCATTTCCCGACCCAGTGGGTCTCACTAAGCCACTCTCTTCGCCTACTCAACCACCGGATAGCTCCACAAGGATTGCTGAAGATGAAGATGCTCTTGCTACTTTGCCTGAAGAGGAGGAGGAGCGTGAACGTCGGAAAAAGGCTGCGGCAGCATCTGCACTAACACTCGAAATGGTTGGGGACTTGCCTTTCGCGAATGTTCGCCCCCCAGAGAATGTCTTGTTTGTGTGCAAACTGAATCCAGTCACTCGAGACGAGGACCTCGAACTTATCTTTTCGCGTTTCGGGACTATTATGAGTTGTCAGGTAATCCGTGACAAAAGAACGGGGGATTCATTGCAATATGCATTTATAGAGTTTGATAAACGATCGGACGCTGAACAGGTTTGGGTTTCGCACCACCATTTTTTCCGCCCCACAGCCTGACATGCACTCCAGGCTTACTTCAAGATGCAGAATGTTTTGGTTGACGATCGTCGGATATGGGTTGACTTGTAAGGCTGCTGAGTGCTTTGACTACTTTCTCTAATTGCGTCTTGCTCAGCTCCCAGTCCGTGGCTCGTCTCAACACTTCATGGTCCAACAACCCCAAATTGGGTACGCGCAGGAAAGGGGGGGTTGGGTTCGGTGGTCGAGATGACCTCGAGGAGAGTCGCAGATATCGGGGGAACCCAAAGGAACACGGTCGTGGTGACTATGACATGGTGTTTGAGGCCCCAGACATTGGGTCATCGCACCACCCGAGCAGCAGGCATCGGGATCGGTCCTCGGAACGCCGACGACGCTCCCGGTCCCGATCGCCGGTTCCACGTCATACCAGGGAGCGGCGGCGATCGCCGGACCAGCGTCGCCGTCATGATTCCTAATTTGGAGAGCTGTGCGTCTGTTTACGCTTGTTAGTGGCAAAATGCGACGCCTTTTCAGATCACACCCCCTGTCTTAGAATTCAGGCTGCTCCCAGTATGTAATCTTCTTCTGCTCTATTGGCAAGCATCTCCCTTATCCGCCCCCGCGCTGCGCTTTCGTCTGACTCACACGGAACCTATAAATCTACTCTTTGGCTCAGCGACTTGGGCTGTGTTTTTGCGTACCTTCAACCGCACCACCATGACGGTCCTCGACCGCGACTCCTACTCCGGGGACACCGACGTCTTTCTCGAGTCTGCAGACGGCGTCAAGTTTTGTGTCCACCGCTGCATTTTGGCCGTTGCATCCCCCTTCTTTGAACACATGTTTGCTCTTCCCCAGCCCCCTCCAGACAGCAAGGAGCATATCCCAGTGATTCCTGTGTCGGAGCACAGCTCCACCGTTAGCCCTCTGCTCCAGTTCATATACCCAGAACCGGACCCCGTCATTGCTTCATTGGACGAGCTTGTTACTCTTCTTACAACATCCGTCAAGTACGACTTCTTAGGTCCTACAGCTACCCTGCGCAAAGAACTCTTGTCACCCCGCTTCTTAAACGAAAGCCCCACTCGTGTGTACGCCATTGCCAGTCGCTTCGACTTCGAGTATGAAGCTCAGGTTGCTTCGCGGCACACACTCTCTTGTAACATCCTCGACTGTCCTCTATCCGATGATCTCAAATACATCTCCGCACATGCCTATCATCGACTTCTGGTGCTCCATAGAACGCGTGCTGAAGCTGCGCAAGCACTTTTGAAGACTCCACAGGACGTCAAATGCATGCAATGTTCGGGACCATTTTACGGTGCTTTCGTCCCGCCAAAGTGGTGGAAAGAGTTCGAGAAGTTGGCAAAGGAGGAACTTTCTGTACGACCGACGACCGATGTCATCTTCAGCATGCCATTCTTAGCACGAGCCGCGCAGGAGTCAGGATGTATTCGGTGTGCTGGGAGCATTCTCGACGCACACGCGTTCCTTGCAGATCTCAAGAAACAAATCGAGGACCTTCCTTCTACGATATGAGTCTTATTTCATTCCGATATATAGTTGTTTTCCGCCTACCCATTACTCATACCATTACTCCATGATACTGACTCGAGGCATATATAATTATTGTATGTAGCATGATAGTTTCTGCTTATATAGACCCCATCTTATTCTGCGTATTCATTGTAGCCTGCTGTGGACGGTGTAGTACATTATCATGCAAGATCCGTTCCAGTGATCCGATCCTCCATTCACAAGCCTAGCTGGAAGCGTGAGAGAACCATCTCTTGGACATACAACTTAGTGACCGTCATGACCACACCACAGCTCGCCTCGTTCAAGGTGCCGGTTGTCGACAATGAACCGATGGTAAGCAAATGGACGTCGTTCCATCTTGTTCGATCGCTCAGAAGGCGACAGAGGAACTATGCAGTGGGCTCGCCAGAGCGAAGAAACCTAGAGGCAACCTTGAGACAGATGGAACAGGAACTACCTTTCGAGGTACCCTGCGTTGTCAATGGCAAAGAGGTTTGGCACACGGACTCGACCACGACTTATTGCTGAATATCCCTGGTGATCCAGATCAGAACTGGAAGACTAGCGAAGCAAGTCATGCCATCAGATCATGCCAGAGACCTGTGTACCTACCATGAGGCAGACGTGGCCACCGTCGCGGACGCGATTGAAGGAGCCCTCGCCGCAAAGGGTGAATGGGAGGCCTTGCCATGGAATGATAGGGCTGCCATCTTCCTCCGTGCAGCGGAACTTGTTGGTGGCAAGTATCGCTACAAACTTATGGCAGCCACCATGCTTGGTCAAGGGAAGAACGCTTGGCAAGCCGAGATTGATGCTGCTGCCGAGGTGCGTTAGCTTTGGGTCACCCTTTGATGACAATCGCATTGGGCTGGCTCTGATTTTGTACGATAGCTATCCGATTTCTTCCGTTTCGGTGTAAAGTATGTAGAAGAGCTCTATGCTCAACAGCCACCCAAAAATGCGCCGGGGTCTTGGAAGTGAGTCGGTCTAATATCTATCACCCCATACTTCTCTTATGTGCTCTAGCCGCGTTGAGTATCGAGCACTTGAGGGTTTTGTCTTAGCTGTCTCTCCATTTAACTTTACCGCCATCGGCGGAAATCTTCCTGGAGGTTCGTCTTTATCTAGCTCCCACGCCAGTCCTAGTCTGAACTCAGTTTTACCCAGCACCCGCGTTGGTCGGCAACGTTGTAGTTTGGAAGCCCTCGCCTGCGGCCACCTATTCTAATTACATTGTTTATCAAATTCTCGCCGAGGCCGGTGTCCCACCTGGTGTTATCCAATTTGTACCTGGACCACCTCCCGAGGTCGTGGCACAAGCCATTGGACATCCCAATTTTGCAGCATTGCATTTCACCGGAAGTACCTTTGTATTCAAGAAGCTTTGGAAGGATATTGCTGCGAATCTTGATAAATACAGAACCTACCCGAGGATTGTTGGCGAAACTGGCGGCAAGAACTTCCATGTCATTCACAAATCCGCAGAAATCCGTAACGCGGTGCTCCAGAGTCTCAGAGGAGGGTTCGAATACCAAGGTAATTACATGTTCATCGATTTCAAGCCAAAAGACTTGAATGCGTTACAGGACAAAAGTGCTCCGCGCTTTCCAGGTTGTATGTTTCTTCTTCGACCTGGAACGGCGGATTCAAGTATCAGTTTTTGACCGAGATCGCAAAGATCAAAGTTGGGCCTGTCCAAGACTTCACTCACTTCATGGGTCCTGTCATGTAACATTTCATTTCGATCACATGTAGTCTGCATTTATAATTGACTCATTTCAGTGGACGACCAGCATACGACAGGATCCTGGGCTATATTGAAAAGGCAAAGGCTGCTGGGGGTGAAATTCTTATCGGAGGAAGTGGTAGGCCGATAATCCATGCATGTCTTAGGTGGCTAAGCATCGACTGGTGTACTTCCAGGTGATGACTCCAAGGGCTTTTTCATTCAGCCAACTGTCATTTTGACAAAGGACCCTCATTCAGTAACTATGACCGAGGAGATCTTTGGTCCGGTGGTTACGGTAATTTTCATATTCGAGTTTAATAGAGAACTTGCTGGGAACATCCTGTTACACAGGTCTACATATACGACGATACAGACTTCGAGAAGACCCTGGAACTGATTGACAAGACATCTGCCTATGCGCTGACTGGTTCTATGTAAGCCAACCCTGGTGCAGTCGGGAATCGGATGTTCAACTTGCTTTAAGCTTCGCCACTGACCGAAAGGCACTCCTCACTGCTACAAACAAGTTACGCAACGCAGCTGGTAATGTATACTACAACGAGAAGTGCACGGGTGCTGTTGTTGGACAACAGCCTTTTGGTGGAGCACGTGCAAGCGGGACAAACGATAAAGCAGGGAGCATCAACATCTTCAGTCGCTTTGTGTCGGCGAGGAGTATAAAGGAGAACTTCGTGGGGCTGGAAGATTTCCGGTACCCATCTAACATGATCTGAATGGAAGAGAGGTGGAAAGGATGACCGCTCGAAGAAGTAATATGTTCTGGTGAACTGATGTGTAATCTAAGACTTGGACTTGGACGCGCCTACTATGTGGGCGCCTTTCTCAACCACGTTCTCCGTGGAATTCCGCATTTCGTTCCATTCACAGTTGCAGTGCCGCCCTGGACCCGTAAACCGGAGTGCTAGCGAGAAATTCTTTGCGGATGCTACTCGAGGAGGTGGGAGAAATCAATAGAGCAGCCTCCAGAAGGCAGGACCAGCAGACTGGCGCAACTGGAGAGTCAGCGTTTCAACACCAGGATTGCCTACACGCCTATCGACGGTCTGCCCCTCAACGTGGCAGCCTCCGTTCATTGGTAGGGAGGTGTTTCTCATGAACCGAACAGTGCAGCGCGGGTCGAAGTTCAAATGGGCAAGTCATGCATGATCTCACATTGAATATTTTGCAGCCTAAACGTTGCGTCACAGAGTTGGAAGCTTCAGTTAATGCGTCTCGCGAGACCCTGAGGGAGTCCTGGACTAGGCGCGCGATTCGGATGTTAACCATGGCTCAGACTATCGTCAGGGAATGGGAGGAACGAGAACCTGCTTACCACGACACTGCCATCGCCGAACTTAACTCGCTCGTCCGTAAATACAAAGCAATGGCACCTTATGCGGCTCGTCGAGCATATTATTCTCGAGATACCGAACTCGCGAGAGCCTACCACGACAGTGAGGATGAGATCCTCCGTAGGCTAGATGGAGTCCCCCACACTCCGGAACGGAATGGTCCACAGACGGTCCGCAAGGGGTGGTGATCATTCTGCAATGGATGCGGGCGTTGAGCGCTGAGCAGGCGGTTCACCAAGGCTGGTTGACTGTTTATTACGCTGCAATCATTTCAGCGCTCACATGTGACAGATGTATACATGTAACTGCCATCTCGTTGTAATCAGGCCGGTGATCTCACATCTTGGCCCTTGACACAGTAGCCGAATTTTCCCGTTTTAATCGCGTTGCCATGAGGCAGGTACCATGCTTGCTGCGGGAACGTAACCAAGACGGGAGTATGCTTCCATTGCGAACATCGCTGCACCAGGTGTACAAACAATCGAGCTCCGTGGCAAACAACGACGAGCTGGGTATGTAGAACAATGGGGAATCACAGAGGGGAAGAATTTACGTAGGCCGGTTGTTGCTCGGCAGGGAGACAACAAGGCGGACGATTTCCACGACTATATGCGCCTCGTGGCCTGCCTGCCAAATCTAATCTATAAAAGCTCAAATGCGGCTCTTTTCTTTTCCCCCATCATTTCCACCTTTTTATTTCCTCTCCGCTTTCTGCCCTCTTTCCTCCACCCGTCGTCATCCCAAATGGCTACCTACGAGAGATTCGAGGAGTACAAATCTGTCTCAGGCGAAATTACCGTTCGTGCTCTTTTTTCTTCGTCGTCTGCCGTGGCCCTCAACGTCTACATTACGTCAGCCCGGTGACCTCGTCGCTGTCAACCACGACCGCTATGGTCGCAAGGAAGGTCTTGTTGTCGGCTCTTTTACCGACACCCTTGTTCGTCGACTATTTTATTTTTCATCATTCCAGCTCAACGTTGAGGCAGGGCCGTCAAATCCTCGAGGTCCAGCTCGAACCAAATGAAATTTACCAAGCATGGTAATTTTGAACACCCATTTGGTCTAGTCCATCATTCACCGGTACACTTAGGTACCCTACCGTCACCCGTGTGAGACGTACAGTGTCCTACTCCAGGCCGCCTCCTACCATCAAGCAGCGCACTATTGAGCGACGAATTTACTGGTAGTCACTTCACCGGTCGTCGTTCTTCCTTGACCGCCTTACTCGGACTATCGAATGTTTTGTACTGTTATGTAGGGGCGCGCCGCTCACAGTCACGATACTTGAAGCTCCGTCAGGGAGTGGAATGTTTTCACTCGTATGATAGCTTGTTGGCGTCTCCATCTGATTGTCCAGCGGTGCAGTGCATCGGTAGAGTATTTCTTTACTCGTTGGCTTGAGGAAAATGGTTAGATGTATCAGTATTGGGGGTCAGTAGGGTGTCATAGTGAAGTCGTTTTGGCACACTCATGACGACAGAAATACATTCTACTGTTTAGTTCCCTCATTCACCAAGTTCAAAGAAACAAATCTATGTTGCATGAGCGAGGGTTAGCTGACAAAGAAATAATGTGCAGAGGAATTAGAACCAATGCTCGGGTGTTAAAGATACATGGGTGCGCAATAACAAAAGCTTGTAATACTAATGGGCATGATGGCGAGATATACGATTTATGCTCGAGGGTCCGCTATAGACGACTGTCTTGGCTGGGTTGGTGCATGGCGGCGGAGGGGTGTCGAAGGGGATGACGATATGGGAGTGGTAGTAGGATGGTTACGGAGATCAGGCGCTGACGCTGATAGATTCGACGGATCCAGCGAGTTTGTTGAGGAGCCAAGTCCAGACTTTCGCGGCCGGCTCGGTTTTAGTGTAACTGACGAATGACTGGCATTTCCGTTTGGGAGGATCAGAGACGCAAAGGATCCGTTCCCATTCGGTAGCAAGTCTTTGCTTGAACCTCGTTCCAATGTTGCAAGCGATGCACTCCTCCCTCTCCCCGCAACCACACTCTGCACAATCCGGGCACCATGCACTGACCTCCCCATCTCATCTCTCGAGACTAGCGACGCCGTAGATCGGTCAACACCGTTCGATGAGTGGTTCGGCTTAAGGGTTTCCTCTGAACTTCGTAGTGAGTCGTGAAGTGGGTAAATGCCAGGGCGTGACTGTACCACGCGTTCGTAATAGAGCATGAATGCTCCTGAACCCTCTTGCAGTACAGTTTCAATACCGCATTCTTTAACGGAGTCATCGCTGACGCGGAGCCAGCCACGGCCAGGTCGGTACATCGAGTCAACTGCGTCATCGTCATCTCTGATGTTTCCATACCGCAGACATTTTTCGCAATCGCAACCCAGTGCATGAGCCAAACGGGGTGGAGCAAAGCGGGCCGCGCCATATGATGGAGGACGGGGTTTCCGTCGGAAACAGACATAGTGTCCAAAGGAATGCTGGCCATAATGACAAACAACGGCAGCTAGACGATATATAGTCCTGGGAGTCGAATACATGGCCTGGGTTGGTGTGGTAGAGCGAGGCAGAGTAGGAGGTGGTGCGGAGATCGGGACTGATGGAACGGTAGAAAGGCTGCCGGAAGTCATGAAGGGAGCGAGGTCTAAGATTTCGGGAAAGGTGATGCGGACTGAATTCTTCATCGCAAATTGGCCGTAGCTTAGCGAACGATTGAGGTGGAGTACAAGGACTAGCGGAGGCTTGGCTAGTGTCAGACTCCGCAATGAAGCAGAACTGGAGATAAATATACCCTTGCAATCATCGCTTGCTTCGTAGAGGCTCTACTGAACACCTTGTCCAGTCTCACTCCTTTCACGTCCTCTTCCAGCCTACCATGATCCAATGATGCTTTCAATCTTGCCTCTAGTTTCCTTGCTTCTTTTGCTTTACGCTTCTTCGAAATTGTGGCTTGTGGATCCGAGTTGACAAGTTTCTCCAGACGTCCTGCTTCCAGTGCAAGGCGTTCGTAAGTTGCAATCACCGAACATTTGCGACAAATGCAATCGTTCAACAATTCAAGCTTAGTGTATTCAGCAAGACAATCTTCGAGTCGACAACTTGCCTAACCCATGGTAAGCACAGCAAGGAGATACGCCAGAAAGGCAACTCACAACGTATCTCGGGATCGCCAGTTGCCAGCTATCAAAGGCAAAGTGCATGACGGCTTCTGTGTATCCACACTCCATGCAGCTTCTCCTGTTGGCTGTTAGCCCGTCGAATACAGGCATCCCTATATCCCTGCCGGCTTGCCCATCGAGCTGCGACAGCCCTCCGAGACCGCGATCTCGTTGGCGTTCCCTGTTGACGGCGGTAATTTCTTTCTTTATGCATTCGGAGGCAAGCTGGAACAGTTCTTGGGCATCCTGGTGTTCACGGGAGGAGAAGAGAGAGCTGTGATTTCCGGGAGAATGGTTTACCAAAGCCTCAATGATCTCGAGTGGTCGAATTGAGTGGTACGAACTTCGAGGGGTATTTAATTCTGAATCATGCGTTCAGCGGAAATGCATCTCTCGAAAAAACACCACACGGACCCTGTAATAACGAGAGGAGGGCGTCGATGACTGGTGAGGCAACATCTGACTGCACGGCCTTTTCGTGAGCAGCCGCTAGGTAGGGGTGCAGGTAGCATAAAGAGGCCATTGCCTAGGATTGAAAGTGAGAAACAGTATGCACGGAAATTGTCAATGATGAGTTGACCTGGATTGTGGAGTTCATGAAGCAGTATGTGCCTGAGATGTTGACGAGGCCAGGGTAATAGCCTTCGACCAGTTCATGTCTAGTATCTGTGCTGGAAAGTAAGATACCACCATTTAAAACTTATGAGGCCTGCTCGGCGTACCTGGTCTGGCATACCCGTTCATCTCCAGCTGTTCGCCGCGAGTACGAACATGCTTCTTCTTTAGCTTTTTCGTTTCATGCGATGATACAGCATTCGATTGGCTGCCTCTCCAACTCCAAGGAAAGAACGAACCAAGATTTTCGAGGACCATGATGGATGACGTAGTCCCGAACGAGAACCCCTTGACGGTTTGGAAACAGACAAGCGCAACAAGAGGGCAAAGAATGACTACAATGAAAGGTGCAATCTGCGGGAAGAGCGGATGTTGCAGTATGTTTGTGAGCCAGAGTCTTGACTCTTCTGAGGTGTTCATGGAGGTAAATGCTTTTACGCCGTCAACGACATGAGCACCGTTGCCAGGAAGTCGAACTCCTAGTAATTGCGGTGAACTCGCTCGATATGCTGCACGCGTCTACATACATGATATGTATTGACTCTATATATTCCGTAGACACTGGAACTGTAATGGCTACCTAGCGCAATGGTAGCGCGTTTGGCTTCGATTGCCCAACGGCACCAAAAGGTTGCAGGTTCGAGTCCTGCGGTGGTCATCTTTTTTTCTGGATTTTGTTAGATTTTTGCGCACGTGACTGTACGCGCACCAGTCGCGTCGGTTGGTCGAACAACTGCATCATCACTTGCTCCCACCTGCACACCAAATCAACGTGCACGGGCTTCGATAGACAGTACGGCTCGCCCCAGTAACCCGCCCTCCACGTAACCTGGGCTACCACCATGTTTCTCTCCCAACACTCTTCCAACCCTCTGGAGGTTGGCTCCTCAGATCCAAGGAACAGGGCATACCACAGGGAATATCTGTCCGCGCAGAAAGTAAATGGTGCCCAAAATCTCACCTCTGAGGATGGCGGTGGCAGTCATAGTCACCAAGAGATAGTCGACTATCACAACCATCTCGCTCAGTTGTACAATCGGCCATTATCCGCTACAAAGTCAGGGTCAAACGCAGACGAACTGCCTATCATGGTTGATCTTGATGAAAGCGATGACGAACCAGACTCGATGGACTGTCCCCAGGATATGTGCGACCTCGAGGGTTATGGAGGTGACGAAGACGGTGACGATGCAGACGCACCAGGGGAGACGGATGATGAAATGACGATACACCTCAAGCCCGCGGAGGAGCGAGAAGAAATCCAACTGGAGATTGCCAGTTTGCTGGCAGCCGTACCTCAGCTATCGCACGACTACAAAATAGTGGACCGCCTAGGCACGGGGACTTTCTCATCTGTGTACAAGGCCATCGACTTGTGGTATCACAGCAAGTGGGACAATACGCCATGGCATGGCCGTCATCCCCCGTCGTCATCAGCGTACTATCAAAGTGTACCGTACCACAAAGGAAGTAAAGTCTTTGTCGCCATCAAGCGTATCTACGTGACGAGCAATCCCGAACGTATTCGAAATGAAATAACCATTATGGAAGACTGTCGAGGGACCCGGCACACGTGCCAGCTAATCACCGCCTTCCGCAATCGAGACCAAGTAGTTCTGATCATGCCCTACAACCGCAACGAGGATTTTCGCGTAAGCGTCTAGACCAGTCAGCCACCGCATGGTTTATAACCCCCCCTCCCTTAGGACTTTTTCTTGGATCTCTCAATGGCAGGCATAAAAACGTACTTCCGGTGCATGTTTCGGGCTCTGCGCGATGTCCATGCTCGAGGCATCATTCACCGCGATGTCAAACCTGCTAACTTTCTCTTTGATCCTCGGACCGGTATCGGCACCTTATGTGACTTTGGACTAGCGAGTGTACGCCTTCAGCAAATCACTCATGCTGAATTATCCTCATCCTTATGTATCAGCGAATGGACTCGTCGATGCCAGTGCATGGTGCATGTCTTCACACCCCACCGTCACGAGATTTTCCCCACGGAAAGATCAGATCCAGAGACGAGTACGACGTAGAACACCTTAAAAAGATGCAAAAGGAGGCTCGACACAAGAGCTCGTGGACAAGCGATAGAGTTGGATATCCTGAGAAAGACACTCGGTTTGTTTTCAACATGCTAACTACTTGTTAAGCCCGTCTCAGCGATCTGTAGGCCGCATTCAAAGGCTAATCGAGCGGGTACGCGGGGATTTCGAGCCCCAGAGGTTCTACTGAAATGCGGATCGCAAACAGGTGGTGAGTTCATTTACGTTGGAAGATATACTTGCGATCTGATATCCTGCGAAAGCGATCGATGTTTGGGCGGTCGGGACAATCTTGCTTTTCTTCTTGACCAGAAATTTTCCTCTGTTTCAATCGAGCGACGACATCGAGGCTCTAATGGAAATCGCCGCCATCATCGGTCGGCAAAAGATGGAGAAGGCTGCCATCCTACACAGTTCGTGTATTTTCATTTCGAGTGATTTTTCGTAACGCTATCATTCAGGTCGCACTTTTGCGACAAACGTGCCATCATTGACTCTCGAGGGCATCAGTTGGCGAGAATTTGTTGAGAAACAAAACCCCGATGTGATGCAGGTGCCGCGCTCCGATCCTCGTTACTATCCATACAACTTGCACAAAGCACAACCTACGCCTGGTTGCCCCCCTCCGCCGTCGTCATCGGCACACTCTTCGTTTTCCCCAGAGCGTGATGGGGATTACTCATCATCGCGTTCCCCCACACCAACGCATGCGATCCCACCATATCCAACCGAAGAATCGCATAGAGTTGACGTGGAAAATGCACTTTCACTCCTCAAGCAACTAATGGAACCAGAATCCCACCGCCGGATCACGCCACGCGGTGCGCTATATCACCCATTCCTGAAAGACCCCTCGGAACCCGAGGATGATGAGCTCTTTCCGCACCCTTCTGGTGAAGGGTCATGTCAGAAATATCATTTCAAAGACACGGTCACGGAGGAACACTGCGTACTACTCAACACTGACGGACAAGAAAAAGTCAGGGGGCTAGTAGCTGGTGAGGGAATAGCCATTGGGAGTGCACCTTGCGAGTTTCATAAAAGACAAATTGGTTTTCAAGACTAACACGAGCGACAGCGTGAGATTTGTATTGTGTTACTTTCCGCTTCGTTCGTCATATCACTCATATGTAACAGGAAGGAAAAATGACCACCGCAGGACTCGAACCTGCAACCTTTTGGTACCGTTGGGCAATCGAAGCCAAACGCGCTACCATTGCGCTAGGTAGCCTCTTGGCATTTGAACTTCCATTGAACGTCATATTTTGTGGTTTTGGAGAGCAGATCACTCCAGCACTTGTACCATGTGTGATTTCAACCATTGACTTCATGGCGCTTAACTGGGTGACAACTGTCGATGCCAGGCCCTTACTCCTGCATGGGGAAAGCTTTATCGAGACCGTTGATAATGTCAAATGCAACCTCACCATCCCAGCCGCACCGCCCCCTGGACTGAGTGGCGGGTTGAAGAAAGTCGAGGGGGTCGGGACAATAGCCCTCACAGATCAGCGAGTATGTGCTAACGCATGCACTGCAGTCAGACACCTCGATGATCATACTCACCGGAGAACAGCTCATCTGGATTAACCCCGATGCCATGTCGTCCTTCAAGTCATTGACAATACCCCTTCCTTCGATCTTCTCTTCCAAGTTCGAGCAGCCCGTATTCGGGGCGAACTACCTTGTGATCGGCGTGAAACCCACCCCTGAAGGCGGTCTAACGGATGGAACCATACTCGAAATCAGGTTCGTCGATACAGGGATGTTCAGATTTGTCAGTATTCTGGAGAAGACGCGCGAGAGGGCGATATTTATGAAGAGGCAATTGATGGATGACGAGGAACATCTACGTTCGTGATATTCACGTTGCCAGCCGCTCCTGTCTGTTAATGAATGCGCCCTCACAGCCGAGTATACATCTCCCAGCACATCTTCAACAAGTGGACCTGCACCCTATGCAGATCTTCCTCCAGGCTATGATGGCTGAAGAAGATATCATTATACTCAACAGCTGAACTGTAACCATAATAGACCTATGAAGCTGTTTGTTTTCCGGAGGTCACTAAGACCAGTCTTTCGTTTGTCAATGTGCCACACACCTCCATGTAATAACTTAGGCTCCGAACTTCCAGAGTCCATCAGCCAGTACTTTCACCTCCGCTGAATGCAACAAATAATGATACAAATGAACGAGCGAGCAGTAATCAAAAATCGACTGGACCCCCAATATATAATCTGTGTTGATGAACCGAGGAAAGATGCAGTTAGAATAGTGTCATCAGCCCTCAACTAAATATCCCTCCCCTGACCTTCCCGGCCGAATAGTCGAGGTACGCCAGCGTCCTCTCGAAGCGCACCGTGAAAGTTGCGAGGATGTGTGGAGTTAGGGGTGACACCAATTGCTGCCCAGGATGTCAAACTTGGGAACAAAGATGTAAGCGCTGGAGGAGAGGCTCGAGGTGGCTCAGAACGCGGGATGTTCAAGCTATCACTGGAAACAGGGGGACAGCGATCAGATGGCCCCGAAGCAGAGTCGGGAGTTAAGACTCGTGATGGCACAGAAGTGGAAGCATGAGCAACCCCGGATATTGTGTGCGACGCGACTTCTTTGAAGCTTTGCACCGTTCGACTTAGCGTTTGTAATACCGATCTACGCTCGGTAGGACAAGCACTGCTCTCATTCCCGCGCCCAACTTGATTCATAAACGTCGAGTGGAGAGAGGAATCCGAGAGACCACGTCGGTGGATGGTGCGTTCAAGTAGAGGGCCAGGGATGTCATCCGCCTCCGAACCTTCCATACTCCTGGGAGAAACAGAGGGGGCGACAAGGATCGCATCCACGTCTCGTGACAGCTGGGGTGGTTTTCGTTTTCTGGCTGCAGACCTCCCAATGGTGACTGTGCCAGTCTCCGTACGTTCTCCTGTTAGAAAGACAGATTGGACGCGACGGGGTACGCGAGGTAGGACAACCCAAGGATCTGATGTATCGTCCGGGTGTGGCGCACCCGCGAAAATACCCATTATACTATGGACGTTGGTTTGTGCTGACGCAGATGGAGGGGGGAGTGGAAGATGACCATGCACCCCCTCACTATTCGGGTGTGCCGAGAATATATTGGTCACTGATTTACCAGCACCAGTCCCAGAAAATTCGACGTTAACCGTAGTAGCAGATGCGGCAAATGCGGGACTGGTCTTTGGCACCGGACGTGGAACGCGCATGATTCCATGGCCTTTGCTATTTGGCGCTGGAGGTGTTCGTGTGGTAGGAGGCAGGAAGTTCCCATCGTGCGACGAAGAACCAAAGAGTTTCGAGAATGGGGTCATCCAACTTGTTCCAGTGCTAGTGCCAATCACGTTTCTCCCCTTTTCCATCGCTTCCGCCTTCGCCGGATCCATGGCCATCTCACTGACTTTGACAGCGATGGATGGCTCGAGAATGACGTCATTCAGAGTGATGCGCATTTGACCCAACTCCTCAAGGATGTCCT
Source organism: Boletus insuetus (assembly GCA_038093095.1). NCBI lineage: Eukaryota > Fungi > Basidiomycota > Agaricomycetes > Boletales > Boletaceae > Boletus > Boletus insuetus. The sequence continues at coordinate 92,888 of JBBPRQ010000008.1, read as the reverse complement.
TAAACAGCTTGAACAACCCGCGAAGATCCTTTCGTGTGCACAACGTAGTTATCTTCTCGTCTTCAAGCCACGCACGATACTGCGCCCGGAGATGCGAAGCGTCCGATAAAATATTACCAACGGTTGTTCGTGAAAGGTGCTTGACGTCTGCCCCACGAAGGTGCTGGCGTTTAAGGCGGTTCGTGAGCGTAAGCGCGTCGGCATGTGTCATGCGATGATGAAGTGAGTGCATGCGCTCCAAAAGACTCGACATCGGAGAACCAATACCATCAAGCAGTGATGAAGAATCAGAATGGCCGTCATGATGAGAGGAATCCATGAAGGATGATGACGCTTGGCCGACACCATGTACTCCAAGCCATCGATCAGTCTGTACGGCCTTCGTTGCTTGATGTGGATGCAGAGGTGCCTGACTCGTTTCTGGTTCATTGTCCGTGTCAAGACTGAGATGCGACGGTGGGTATCGGGGCTGAGGATGTACGAAACTGGTATACTTCGCTGTTGAAGCCAATAGAGAGTCTGCTGGGGAGAGTGGTCTACGACCGGTTTCGGGAGTTAATGGCTCCTAGCAACGAAAGTGAGGTAGGCTAATATGAGACGGGACTTCCTTACGTATGCACGGTGAGACCGTGATTCAACACTGGACGGAGGTCTCGTAGAGCCAAGACGCTTTGGCTCCTGTCAGGCAACCCATAAAACTAAAATCATGTTTCTTACCGAGTCTTTGGCAAAGGAAGACGGCCCACTCGACATCCGGGAGTGTTTCGATGGTGTCTCGACTGGTCGGTCAGTGAACCTCTGCTACTCAAAGAGTGTACGCAAAATTTACCTCGTATAGGTGGTGCAATGCTCTGTTCTCCAACTTCTCTCTGCAATATTTGCAGATCCTCACGAGATTCTGTCAATAATTTAAACAATTCTTTATTGTCCGCTCTCAGCGTCTCATTGTCTGCCACCAGAGATTCGATGACCTTGATGACTTCCGGATCTTCATCCGTAGCGGACTTGGTGACATGCTAAAAACGGAGATGAGTGACACGATGCAGCGTCAACCACCGGAAGACCAACGGAAATTTGAAGACCCTCTAGCCTGGAGCGTACATCCTGTAAGAGTGACTCTGAAGACTCTAAACGTTGTAGGCGTCTGGTTTCGAGGTCGTCTTGCAAGCGACGGACTTCAGCCTGTAATTTCTCTAGATGAAACTGTGAATTAGCATTCCTCTCAATCTTATTGGGGATTATTCACCTGTACGGTCCCTGAGGGTAGCCAGACGCGCTTCTGCGAGTTTTGCTCGCTGACTCTGGCTGTCACGCTCTTGCTGAATATCGTCATTCTCCTGGAGGACAGCAGATAGCCTGGTGTCCAATTCCATAGCGCGCACGTGACGGACATTCAGCCTCGAGACTGCGCTGCGTGCCTCCTCCAGTTCATGTAACAAGGTCTTGCTTGACGCTTCGGCAATTTCGTTGTTCAAAAGTGCCTGTGTCAACCGCTGCACGAGGTCTGTCAGGACGATCTATCGCATGCGAATCCAAAACGGATGAGAAATTGACCTTTTCGAGGACTGCATTCTCCTTCAACAGCACAGTCACTCGTGCATCCACGTCGGCCGGGTCTGTCTCGGCGTGTCCAGGCGCGCTATCTTGCGTAGTCTTCCGCGGCGTAGAAACATTCAGCTGCGCTGGGCGTGAGGGCGTGGCAACATGGAGCGTGCATGGGAGACGAACCTCGTGCTTGCGTACATACGCCTCATGGCGTTGCAGCAGTGCTGACCCGACCTCTACGATGGGGATTGGCATACTTCTGGTGCCCGCCCTGCCACTCTGACTCACCTGCACTGAGAACGAGCCTACTCTCAAGTTTGGACTTGAGAGTGAGCCAAGCCCTTGTAGCTTCGCACTCTTCGCTTCCGCAACAGCAACATATCTGTCTCTGAGGCTCGGGAGAGGGTACCCTGGAGAAGTTAGTGAGGGCAAGAGTGAGGTCATCGATAGTGCTTGTCGCATGGTCGAGACTGCTGGCCAACGGGGAATCTGGGGTAACGGGACGGTACTCTGGGGTGTCGACCTGCATCTGGGATAGGACAAGGGAGAGAGACACGGCACATGCGGGGTCATGTCAACTACTTACAAAGGATCCGTACATTCGTGGGAATTGCCAGATTCAGTAATCACTTCATTCAAATCAATGAACCGGAGCCAGATCAGATTAGTGACTGTTAGAATATGTGCCCGAAAGAAAAAGAAAAGAAAAAAAAGAAAGGATCAAATGATACACAGCGGAAGGGACGTATGCAAACGATACTGTACATGCCAACGCCGATTTTTACTCCAATCCAACAATTTTGAGCACCAGCTCCGAAATCCACGCCGCAATCCTACTCCAATGGCTTCTGTTGGGTGCCAGGAATTGGAAGCTCGTTGCGAGTCCTTCCATGTTCAGTTCTTCTAACCGCTTCTTCAACCCCTGTGGCCCATTCCCTTCGTCGACAGTACTTAGGGTCGACATTGACCCCCCTTGAACCGACATAGCGCGTAGAGGATCCTGAGAAAGGCGGAAGATATTCGACACAGCCCTAATGATCGACGCGTTGCCCGAGACAGCAAATGTCTCCTTGATTCTGTCTTGTAATGTGTCATAGCTATGGAAGGCAATGAGTCAAACAAATCACAGCGTGAGAACAGGCAGGCGTACATCATAGACAATAACTCCGGATAAGCAGTGCCAACGTCCAAAAGCAAGTTATACAACATCTCCGTTTCCGTGTCGTCGCCTTGTGCAGTCATGAGCATGGTCGTGACGAAAGAAACAACGAGCAATGCCGCCGTGCTGTCCGTGATTGGAAGCATATCAACCTCGACACGGGGAACGAAATCGCTGTCGCGAGATGGTCTTGTGGTAGGGGCGAATTCTTCTGCACGACACTCTTGCAAAAGTCTGATGTACGACTCGCGAGTAGTGGAGAACGGAATCAAGGCAATAAAGTAACCTAGTGCATCGGGGGACAATACGTAGGATGCACCTTCGGGAGGTTGCTCGCCGCAGCGTACAGCAACAGAGAGCAGACTTCTGAGGACAGTCTCAGCAGAGGATCTGAGCTGGCTGTGACGGACGCCCTTGAAAATGATGGCAGCCAAGGAAAAGGAGAAGCTGGACTCGAAGGATAGGCATAATAGACGGTCCAGTTGGCACACCGTATCCTCGAGCTGCGTACGGCCATCTAAGAGGACGTTGGGAATTGTGTTTTCATCAAATGCACCATGGAGCTCCAGTGTTTCGGTCGTTGCACGTAGGAGATCTGCGGCTTCAGCATAAATGGAAGTATAACTGGACTGAAGCAAGGCGACCGCAAGCCAAAACACCTGGCAGAGGTACCGTGACCCTTCCGGCAAGGAGGGAACTACCTTGCAGATGCATCGAAGCATGCAAACCACAGCGATCGTGTCCGTCTCAGTGGACTGACCCAAGGCGGTTTTAAACGCTACGAGCATCTGATAAACAAGATCATCATCCACCTCTGAGGTTGCCAGCGTGCCAAGTACAAGGAACGCCCTCGCTTGTATCGCCGTGGGGAGTTGGAAAGCCGTCGATGTAGCCAAGCTCATCCACCGCGCTCGCCAAACATTCAAGACTCCTGAAATAAAGGTGAATCGACAAAAGTGGGTACAAGCTGAGGCTCTCACCCTTTGAACCTGCTGTGACTTCGACTATCCTAACAAGCAATCGTGTCAGAGCTTCTTGAGAGTCGATCATTGCCTTGTCGTTTTGAGGGTCGTAGTTGCAATATTCGCTTGTGCTAGATTGCCGAGTGAGACCAAATAACTGAAGGCTCTCGATAGTGATGAGCTCGTCCATTAGCGCGCGTAGATCAGGTCCACTTGCATCTTCCGCTCTGGCGAGGAAAAGCGACTGCAGAAAATTCATGATAATACCGTAAACGGACTTCCGCACAAGTGTTTGTCCGATCCCGCCAACGAGGGTGACGATATGGCAGATATCGGGGACGTACAGCTGGTCAAAGGCTGCCTGTTTCGAGTGGTTGCTGGCGATAAGAGCGAAACGGGTTAACGTGGCGATTTCGTTCCAGTGGACATTCTCAGGTAGTGTCCTCGAAGGTTTGAGGGACGTCTTCCCAAGGACTTTCCGTAGCTTGGAAAAGAGTTTCCCTCGCACATTAATGGACGCGAGTGCGGCTGCAGTTCGGGCAATTGTTTCACACCTACGAGAACCGATACCACCATCTGCGGCGGCGCGGATCAGCTCATCCAGAGCCACATTCACGATCGTTACATCAAGCTTCCCCATTTCGACCCAGATATATCTGTGGATCATGGAAGAAACCTGATAGAATACGTCAAAATCGTCGAGGGTACGAACACAACGGCCAATACACACCTCCAAGTCTGCGATCGTCAGGTCTATTAACGTGCGAATGCAATCTCGCAGTCGCGCACCCGAGTGCTCGTACAAGGGGTTTGAAGGATTGCAAAAATGAGCAAGGTTTCTAACCCAAGGACTCATATACTGAAGACAGTTGATGCGTTGCGCGATACCAGCCTTGTCCATCCCAGTGGAGATCACAGTCAGGAAATCAAGCGTGAGTTTCGGAGCGAATCCTGCAAGTCGTTCGCTGAGGCTGGTAACGAAGGTAGATAGGTCACCAGGAATAATGCCGGCTGAAGCGTCGTCAGAATCGAAACAAAATGCTGAGACTACACACCTTTAGACGCAATTATCGGGTTCTTGTCGTAGTCGAGATAAGAACAAATCGCGCCGAGGAGGTCATATGCGGCACCACGAAGTTCTTCTTGGTCCGAATTGATGTTAATCATACCCACGTGTAGAAGTGTAGCAGAGATATTGGAGAATCTCGGGAATCTCTCGATCCGTAGGACTTGGCTGTCACGCAGTTGGCTTTTCGCAGATCTGATGGCCTGTAAGAAGATAGTGAGCCTGGGGGAATAACATGTTATCACAAGAGCATACCTTGACAATGTTGTCACGATACGGCGAGGAGAAATAAGATGTGACACCCTGTCTGCTCAGCCTTATGATAAATTCGTGTGGATCAAGGCCCGTCGACACGTTGTACGCGTCGCTGACATCGGCCAAAGAGATAATCTCGGTAGATTTACATGAAAGAGAAGGTGAGATGACCACCGCTCGAATCTGTGCCGAGGGTCAGGTTTATAGGGACATCTGAACCGAGGCCACGGACCGAAGTTATACGGATGTGAGTGAGCGCAACCTCCATGTTAACTGGCATGCGTATGTCATGGGCCTGTCTCATAGTCACTTCGGTGAAAGCCGTGTTGCTTTCATGTTCCAAAGACGCTATGTTCCGTGTCACAACAAAGCATGCAGAGATAACCAGTACATACTAGGACACTCTAAGGCGGGTAAGCATGATTGAGGGACATGTTGAAGAAGTTCGGTGACTGAGGAACATGCCTTGATGCCGTTCGAGAGGATCGTGCCTGTCAGCGGAATCAACGAATCACATCGCTTGTCCGCGGAGAGGAGCAACAGCACAAACCTGCGGATATGTTATACACTCGTCTCAGGTAGCGTTGGGTCAATGAGTTGGCATTCAAGAAGTATCCGTTCATGAACCGCTGGCGCACATCCATAGGAATGAGCTGAGAACATGTGTTCAGCCACTGGACGGGAATCTCAGACGTAGATGTGAAGGAAGTGCAGTCCAGGATGATCTCATAATGCCTTTCCTCGTACTCGGGGCTAGTCAACGTCTAAATAGCGCAAGGTCAAAATATATAGATCTGAAGTTGATATATACGAGCCTTTAAAATATGATACATCAACAGTTCGACGTCGAGCGCCTCGACATCTATTTTGCAGACACGCAAGACGAAGACGGCGGGTACATCCTGGAAGAAGCGTAAGCGATATCCATCATTACATCCATCAACTTACCTCTGCAACATCCGCAGACACAAAAATGTCACGGAGGGGCTCAATACTACGATGACAAAAACGATTCATCAAATCGATGAATTCTTTGTGTTCTGAGCTTGGGAGGGGAGTGAGACGTGGGACTTCAGGGGCATCCTGGAGCTCAACAAGAAGGTTGCATAACTGATCCCACGCGAGTCTGGCGCCCATTGTCGCCGAATCATCCTCATTATTGGGCTTCACGTAGCTGAGGAGCTCCTTGCCGATCTTGTCTGCATGTTTGTCCAGAAAACGATGCAAGACAATCGTATCCGTGTCGTCAGCGCTGGTACCCAACCATTCACCACCATCCTCGTCAGCAGCTGTTGCGGAGTACTTCTGCATAATAAGAAATGCATTAGTTTCGCTCGGGTGGACGCCAAAATCACTCACATTCACTTCGCTGAGGAATCGCGTGACATTGGTGATGTTCGCCTTGAGAAATTCATTCAGGCAGACCATGTGCGCCTCCTTTGCAAAGAAAATATTGTTGGCCAGATTTTGCACAACTTTAGCGATGATCATGAGGCCTCGACGGATGACTCCGTCGTCTTTAGGCACCTCAACATCAACTATTTCCGGAGCAACGACCGCAGGAGAAATGAAACTAGAAGGACGTGAACGTTATTTGTTGTTTCCACCCAAATTATACTTACCGAAGAAATATGAAAGCTCCGAGCGCAGCGAACTTCGATTCAGGCCAGACTTGATAACTGTTGAACATGAGATGACGCGATGTTGGACAAATATCAGCTCTTACACTGCTTTTGCCAAGTGAGCGCACACTTCACGGAACATCCTTCAAGGGTGTCAGTGAAGAGGCTTTGGGGAGTGAAAGACATGCTCACGGTGGGAGGGCAGGCACCGAAGAACCGATGATCTCAAGGAACGACGACGCAATGAACTCAACGTCTCGCTGATTCTGTTCAAGCTTGTATTTGGAGGTTTTTGCTGGATCGAGGTCATAGGCGTGACCCGGAGGCATTGATGTCATTGTCTTGAGTAGCGGTAGGATGAGACTACGGAGATAATTATAACCATGTATTTTGGCGAAAGCAGACAAGAATCTTGTGCAGGTCGAGTTGCTTCGGAACAAATCCGCGTCGCTGGCTACGTGCGATGTTGGTTCACGCATATTCATGTAAAGTAAGGCATTACCTGTGTGTGCTATCTCTCGGTCTATCATGGTCTTGAGTAACGCTACCAGGGAGGCACGGGTGTCAAAGATATTCATGAGCACCGAAATCATCATGTCAACTTCGCTGGCTGGACAACATTCACATATCACCATAGCAAGGACCATCTAGATATGTGTGAGCAGGGAGCAGGCAAGAAAGTGACAACTCATACATCAGACCCTTTGACGAGCTACAAGAAAGATATCAGCTCGAGTTCGGGCACAGTCATAAACGGTCATACCTCCCGCAGCTGATTCCGGCGAGCTTGCAGTTCTGGATTACGCTGAGGCTCGAACTTCGTGCCCTTCCCCAATACACGAGCAAATACATGAACGAATATTGTCCGTTTCCTGAAATCTGAATCATAAGCCAATGCGATACAGTGTTTTAAACCGTTCTCAGAGTTGGCAATCACTAGGTGAGAGAGTCCGGTAATGACCAGCTCTCGCACATCAGCCTCTTTCTGGGATGTTGACATTCTCTGGGTGATAGTGAACTAAGCGTTGGACATGACAGAAGATATGCGTTACCTTCTGCACCGAGAGAACGTCGGAGGTCGAGTCGGAGGTCTAGGGCCATCATCAGGACATGATGAAAGATAATACCAAAGAACGTACAGGTTGCTCTGACTGGCACAGCTCAAGAGCCCTGAGAAGGACATGAGAGTACCTGATGAACAGACGCGAGACCGAATGTCCCAAGTCGTCACCGTCATGGGGTACACTGGTATCGATGGGTTGTAACTTAAGACGATCAAGGAGCCGGACAACAGTCCGAAGCGCAAACATATTGATGTCGTATTGTAGCTGAATGATATCAGCTTCCATATTCTGAAACCGGAAATTCGTTTAAACACGGATCCGATAGACGTCTACAAGGAACTTACCAACAGTGGATCCTGGAACCATTCCATAATCGCGTCCAAAATTCGGTTTCGTGACGGGTCATCCTTGCGTACTGTTAGGGCATCTGTGCGCTCACAGACACTGCAAGCCAAGCTACAGAACTTGATGCGAACACGGTATGAGGCTGGATCATTGAATCTAGAGATAAATCCAACAAGAACACGAAGCAGTGATCCAAGGTCAATGCTCAATGCTTCGTCAGATGGCATTTGTGCATTATCAACGAGTGATTTCAACACCGAAATAAGCTGTACAGGCAATCAGCATCCAAGGGATAAACTGAGTCAAAGGTCCCATGACTGACTTGGTCAAGGAACAAGCCGTACTCATCCTTAAATTCTGAGCCAGCACCTTCGGTAATGTTTCGCGTGATTCTGGTGGAAGATCGCTTAGGCCGAACAATGAGAAGAGAGTTAAACATACTCATCGAGGTGCTTGAACAGTCTCGCGAAGAGGCGAGGACTAAGTTCCGAACCCAACGCTTCCCTCGCCACTTCGCGCACACGGATGGTATCGTCGACAAGTGCAGCCGTTAGGAATTCGATGAAAATATTGACTAATTCTCCAGGGTCCCTCAGAACACGCATCTCGTCGGGAAGAAATTCCGCTGGGATGACAGAGGTCAATGCACCAGGCGCGTGTTCATCTTGGACGGTAGCACCACCGAAGGCAGCCAAAAAGAGTGTAAGATTCCGCCATTGGAAGAATTTCTCCTATGTCAGATATTAGTATAGATTAGCTGCAATCAAAGCAATGCTCCGCACTTCAAGCAACAAATTCTGTTCTTGCTTGCTCAAGTATATTTCATCGAAAGCAGCGATGGAAGCAAGAGGGTTTGGGACGACGAATTCTGACAATGCATTCCATCTCCAGAAGCATTCCTCCCACACAGCGATGTTAATTGGGGAGGTGTAGGCCACTAAGCGCAGCAACTTTCGTACACGTTTCTGTTCACGGATGCGGCCTTTCCATGTTATTGAGGGCCACACTGCTACGGGGTATTAGCTTACCGACAACGATAACACTCGGATCACCCAATTGCTCATATATCGGATTTCGCTTGGACCGTTCCTCTTCCGTTAGGCCCATATTTACTGGGGCGTCGGGGTGACGTTCGGCTTGCGCGATGAGGCGGAGGCCCTGCGCCGCGAGCTGCGAGACCTCGCTGTTCACAGAGGTAAGTGAGACAAGAAAGGATATTTCACTTAGAGCGAAGGCCGGGACACGATCAGGATTAAATTGTAGCCGTTTTGCATGATCACCCTATGCACTGCTTGAGAAGTCCACACTCGGCAGAGCGGTAAATATACCTGGCTCTTCCTATGATACGTCTCCATAATTTGATGACACACCGCTATCCAAAGTCTTTGGCTATCAGGCTCAAGTCTGGTCATGAGAAGCTTCTTTGACTGGCACAAGAGAGCGGTGGCCCTGTTGATAGATTCAGCCAGGAATGTAGTAAACGATGAGATGATACTCACAAGCTTTGCTTTAACCGGTCCTCGAAGTAGGCGTAATCAGGATCCTCGGGGGACATTCGGAAAAACATATCAACGAGGCATTGGAAGGTTGTTGCCGCAGAGATTTTGACTGAGGTATCTGCTTCAGAATCCCAAATATGCGTGAATGTGATGCTCCATTGGAGCGAGTCCTCTTCGTCTATCGGAAGCATAGAGTAGCTGAAATCAGCGCGCCAAAGAGCCAGAATTGCTAAAAGCAAAAGGTCCTTGTCCGTTAGAGTTTCCGACGTAAAACGCTTAGCTTTGGGTCGCGTCGCTGCTCTTCTGACATTGCCATTCGTGTCGACCTCACTGCGGCGTATCGAAGCGGTCTAACGAAACACGTGAACGGTGATGATATGAAGAAGCCAAAATGATGGTACCTCGTAGATCCTTCTCGATCTCAGCGCGATAATCCTTCGGAGCTTCTCCATTGAAGGCTGCCACGGGAGTCGAGGTGCCTAGAGCATCATATAACACTCGATCTGTATCATTTAAATGAGGAAATACCTCTGATGCAAGGATTGATGCAGCCTTGATAGCACAGATCTTAACAGCGTCCGCACGCTCAGGTTCCAGACATGCTACGAAAAGCGGAAGCGTTTCATCTTCTGGAAGGAACCGAAATACTGCCACCAGCGCTTCCGCGTACGTCCCGATGTCAATCTCGTCGAATGAATCCCAGAATGGTTTCTGCTTCACGCCAGCCGATATAGTCACCTACAGATCGATGAGCCATGCACACAATGCTTCCGTAGTGCAAATCATACCTTGATTTCATGGGCGATGTCCGTGGCAAGGTGCCTCAGCGGTAGCTCACCCTCCGGAGAAATCCTAAAACCTGCACGACACATGTCGATAGCACAGACAAATGCTACATCCGATAACTTTGAATGTGTGTTTACGTGACGGACAAGGTCTTCCACAAACCGGACGTCCTGCTGTGTTGAATGAGTAAATGATGCATAAGGAGAAATGAGTGTACTTACCTTTCGATGTGAGGAAGACTTTTGGAGCTGCATAAAGTTTACAGTACGGGAGTGTGTGTCGATTTGATAATCGGTAGTCAGACGATCAGTCCATAAAGAGGAAAGGATGGTGAGCGTGGGCCAAAGAGCTCGCTCTCGACCATGCTCGTTGGCGAGGTAAAGGAGATCAAAGACCCGTTCGGCCGATCCTTCAAGTTTTCCCCGCGTACGAACAGCTTCGTTGTATTCCTGAGGATAAAGCTCTACCCAATTCCATAAAGCCATGCGAAGGGGGATTGCAACCGCTGCTTGGGCTTGTTTTTTCATGTTTACGAGAAGAGACGACAGCTCGTGAAGAACTTGAACGAGACGCGATCTATCCATGGCACTATGAGTCATGAGGAGTAAATCGACAGTGTCAGAGTTGTCCTCGACCGTGTTCGCGAGATGGTGAATTTTCGTGCGGATGCGGTGGAAAACTACCATCCAATTTGAGGCAGATAAGAAATACACTATACGACCAGCGAACTTGCTGATGAGGATGTTGAGGGCCATCGTTGATTTGACAAGTGCCATGTGGGTGCGTTCGAAATGAAATGTACGGTTGAATTGGCCCTGTCCCGAAACGGCGCCTGAAGATTGAAAGGAAGTGGCAGAGGGTTTGAACCTAAGGAGTGGTTTCGACGCTTGGGAAATGTGCGGGGGTAGGGGCGGACCCTCGTATGCATGGTCGTCCGGGGTCGGGGTAGGTATGTCAACGGACTCGAAATCGTGGAGAGATGCGTCAGGAGCGAGGTTGGAAGACGACATTAGACGACTCTCTGGAGCGGCAGTCTGTCGAAGATAGAGAACCATCACGCTCAAGACATAGCGCGCACAGTTGTCATCGAGTGGATCTATCTCCACCCAGGGAAGAGGCGGGGTTGAAGATGGGAATTCGTGTGGGTTTCTAGAGTGCCATGCGCCAGATGAAGGGACAGATGTATTGTTATTTGCGGAAGACAGTCCCGAGATCGAGCTTGGTTTGCTTGCACGTGAACCGGATCGAGGATAGTCCTCTTGGCGGGTGCTCCATCTAGAAGACATGGACACGGACAAGATCTTGAGAACGAATAGCTGTGATTGGAGTGCCTCGATAGTCATCGCTCCAGCGTCGTCGATTTGCTATTTCGGCGAGTAGGTGAGCAAGGGATGGAATGCGAGCTGACGTAGGACGAACCTTTGCGAGTCGTTCGAGGAGCTCGCTGAGGGACCAGGCGATGATATCAAGGGAGTCATATGCAAGCTCGACAAGGGCATCGACGGCACCTTGGGTGGCTGGATCGCCCTCGACCACATCCAAGGCCAAACCGGAGTTGACGGGCAACTGATGGAAGATGTGTTGGGAGTGTGAAAACGCGTGAAGAGGGGAACGGACCTTGTTCTTTATTCTGTTGATGAGAGCCTGCACGTTTTTCTGCTGAGGGGTTGCAGACGGTGCAGAATAGGCGATGGACGGGGGTTGGGTGAGACCGTTTCCGAGGCCATGGTGAGAATCGTTGCTTCTATGCGCTCTGGAGGAGGAATGTGTGGAAGTGGTGTGTCCAGCTGATGCAGAAGCCCTGCGTATTGGCATGGCAGGAGAGAGAGCCCACCAGGAGCGGAGTGGAGGACGAGGACGTGTTTGCGGGACCCGCTCGTCCGTGCGAGAATGAGACAGCCTGTTGTTGATTATGTAATGAACATCATCACTACCGTCCAAAAGTCCGACACGACCAAAGCACTGAGTCTAGCTGGCTGGTTGTTGGATCGGACTCTCAGGGGGCAATAAAATGTTGGATTGGACAATGACCGAGTTGTCGACGATGCGACGGACTTACTTGTGCCACTGACAGTACTCTCCTGGATCACACAGCCACTGCGGTGGGACACATATGGACCCACAAAAGGCAAGGAGGACCATGTCAGTTTCTCTGAATGGCACTCGGTAGATATGTCGATCCCAGAACAGGACAGTTATAATGGCTGCATTGTTCGCCATTCCGGGCGAATAGCGGTGCGTATCCCGGCTATTGTGTGCTGAATTGAGGCAGCTCTGCGAACCATCTCCCCCGGCAGTCCGCCTACAATTAATCGACGTGTGCGCATGCCACGTCCCCCTTGGCTGTTGCGAACATATGTACTGCTCAACTTGTCAGAACTTGCGCCTGACGGTTGTTTCCCAACTCCGACTGCAGACTCTCCGCGAGGGACGTATATTGTCTTCTAATCGATCATTTTATTTTTCGTTTCAGGCCTCCTCTTCTCTCCCAAGCGGCCTCCTCTTATCTTAGCCCCCGCCTAAAGATCCACATCTCTCCCATCTCGCTCGCATCGCATCGCATTGCTTTCGCCATTACCTGCTTTTCTTCCCTCCTCTTCAGATTCGCTTTCGTGCACTAGTTACTCGTTTGTTCTCTTGTCTTCTCTTTCTCGATTTTCAAAGCGGGCCCCCCACTCTCACTCGATCCCCTCCCCATGCCACATCTCGACTCCCGTGATCCGTCTCCTCCCCCCGTTCTCCCCAACTCTCTCCCTTCCACAGACGCCGATCAGATCAGTCTTGCTTACCATCACTCCTCTTCCACACCTGCCAACCTCGCAGTGCCGTTAGATCGACGCTTCTCCCACATCCTGGCCATACATCCTCCCAACTCGGCAACTTCGGCAAGGTCCCGCTACGGAATGCATATACAGGACAAGGAATTCAATTCACCCCCTACCCAAGGCGACGGTTGGTCCGCTTTATCCAACAGGCACACGCCTTCTTTCTCCACCCCACATCTCTCCTTTCCCAACCACCACCGTTCCCCTCCTGTATTCACTCCCCCCGCCATCGTCCCCGCTAGCTCGGCCTATCACAACCCTCCCGCAGACCTCGAGCAACGCACCACACCGCTCCTCCTTCCTCCGTCTATTCCTACTTCTCGTGATCATCAGTCCGTTGGACCAGGTACGCCTTCTCCGCCCGCCAACCCCAACTCTGCTCTGCTCCTTGCCACACTCTTGTGGAGTGATCTCGAACCCTGGATGGATGAAGAATACGCAAAACAGGTTTGTGGCTTGATGGGCTGGGACCCTGTCAGCATTAGGGTGCCCAGTGGGTCCTCCGACGCCTCCGGTCAACCATCTAACAATCCGGGATACTGCTTCTTGACCTTCCCATCCCCTTCCGTCGCAGCATCGGTACTCAGCCAGGTCAACGGTAACGGCAGTGCACCGCCCGTCACAATGCCCAACTCGAACAAGCCATTCGTGCTGAGTTGGGCATCCTCGATTCCCAGTCCCATCACGTCTGCCCTTTCCGCCCCCGGTGTTGTCTTGTCTCCTGCACATCAGCAGTACCCGAAGGAATATAGCATTTTCGTTGGAGACCTCGCACCTGAAACGTCCAACTCAGACCTAGTGGCAGTATTTCGGAACCCGGTCCTTGGCTTACGGAACGACCGTGAACCCAAATTCATCCGCCCTTTCCTTAGTTGTAAGAGCGCGAAAATTATGCTCGATCCAGTCACCGGCGTGTCTAGGGGATATGGTTTTGTCAGGTAGTGAAAAGCTCTGCTTTTTTTAACTACATGATACTGAAGAAATTGCTCCAGATTCACTGATGAGCCAGACCAGCAGCGTGCTCTCGTCGAGATGCACGGTCTGTACTGCCTTTCTCGTCCAAGTATGTCACCTTCCCCCTTGACTCCTGCCCTGACTCATCTGCGGTCTCTCAGTGCGGATCTCTCCTGCAACGGCAAAATTCAAACCACACCAGGTTCCTTCGGACCTTCCATTAGTCCAGTTTCCTGTTAATGCCCGCGCAGCTGATGCAAGAGGTAACAATTTGACAGTTTCGATACCACTGCCGAACTGCAACCAAGTAAGAAGTGTCTCCTCGCCGATAGCCTCGAGAAGTGGAGGGCCCGCCCCTACAACAACACTGGTCGGGTCCTCCGGCTCCGGATCCTCACTCACTACAAGCGGCTCTGGATCCGTTCCCTCTCTCAGTTCTGGTTCGAGTACTAGCGTTTCGTCTGGTGTTCTTACTTCTGCATCTTCGGACGACATGGCCAATCTCGCTCCAAACGTACCAGCGCAAGTCACACAACAATATGGTTCCGTGACCAAGGGAAACAACGCTGCCGGTATTTCATCGATTACCTCGGGTGTTGCGCAAGACTCTCATGAGGGTGCATTGCCACGTTACATAATCTCAGAGGAATCATGGAAGCACCACGCTCAAGCACGCGCAATTCTTGGGAACTTGATCGGACCGAACGGCGAACAGCTCACTTCTACCGATCCGTATAACACGACCGTGTTTGTTGGAGGCTTATCCCCTTTAATCTCTGAAGAAACATTGCGAACATTCTTTGCACCGTTTGGAGACATCCACTATGTGGGGCGATCCACCCTTTCATTGCCTGCCCGTCCGCTCATGTATCATATTTACAGGTCAAAGTCCCCGTCGGAAAGCACTGTGGCTTCGTGCAGTTCGTTCGCAAGGCCGATGCCGAGAAGGCTATTGAAAAGATGCAAGGCTTCCCAATTGGTGGAAGTAGGATTCGTTTGAGTTGGGGGAGGAGTCAATGTAAGCACCTGCTTTTGCATGCTATTGTTGTTAATTGGTCGGTTTTCAGATAAAGCAGCACAGGCTGCGGCACAGGCGGCACAGGCGGCCGCCCTTCAAGCACAATTCCAAGCACAGTTGCAAGCTCAGCTAGCTTCCGCTCAAGTATCCATATCGCCTGAACTGGCCTTGCAGTTCCTGCAGAAATTTGGTGTCGATGGGATGCATGGAGTTGGCGGTCCAGATGCGCCTACGCCGGCCGAGTCCGACTTTGGAAGGAACGCAGCATCTGACGAAAAGTGTCGGACATTCCTGACGAGCCAAATTCGCAGCGAAATGAACGCGCACACACCGTACGATACCCATGCAACTCCCTTCTCAGCGCGTTCGTCAATGGGTTTGGAGGCGATGGATCAGCATCACCACATTAGATCGCAGGTCCACTCGGCTTTCTCACCCTTTTCGCCCGATCCAAATGCTTACACCGTCGTCGATCGCAAAAGGAGCTCAGCTAACTCGGCAATCGCAGATTCCTTGTCACAGGCTTTGAACCCCTTCCCTCCCATATTTGACCCTGGTGCGCTGGATGGAAATGCAAGCGTTGATCGCCGCAATGGTCCACTCCTGGCTTCCAACGGTTGTCACCAATATGGGCCGTATTTCGACGCCTCCAATCGGTCGGTTGAACCCAGCCGCTCCAGTTCTCGCCAAGAGCCCGTCTCTCGGCCAACCTCAACCCAGACTTCTTCTCAGGGACTTTCCAGCTGTCACGATACTCACGACGATCAAGATCTTATTCATGATCTCAACGGCACACTGGCGAGTCTGGACTTGGACCTCAGGAGTCCATGGAGGCCCACGGGCAAGCCCACCGAGCGCAACACTTCTTGCTGAATACTTTAACGCTACACTATACAATACTCTAATTTTTCTTCTCGCCATGTTCCATGTTCGACTTCGTTTTACACTTCCTCTCCTGATGCCTTAGAGAGTGCTAACTTCGCCTTCCGAGTCCACTCTACCCAGCTACCTTGGAGGGTCCCACAAACTAATTATCAACACAACGGATTATCTATTGGCCTTTGCTCTTGTTACCCGTGATCGCTCTCGGCATGCGCACTCGTATATAACGTTTTGTATTGTTTGTCGTCAGCTTACTTCGTTTATTCTTGTTTTGTGTTCGTGCAGCACTGCTAAATCCCTTGTTGAGGCGAAGCGGCGCACGGAATCAACTCGGCCGTTTGCATCCTCTGACCTTACATTATTGGCTCTTTACGGCGTTGAACCTAAGGCTAAATTCAATGGTATGTAAAGTACGTAAAAGCAAAGACTATGGACTGTGGCTATACAGCGCAAAGTACAACGTAGAGAGGTCAAACAGCATGGGGCGGTGGAAGCGCAGGAAGACATAAGTCGTAACCAAAAACACAACGGTGTGTGAAGGAAATCAGGGAGACAGAACTGTGCGATTGCACAACTATACGTTTGACAGGCTGTTCAGAAGAGTAGCGCGACCGGCTGCACCGAGACCCTCAGTCTCGTCTGCAAGGACAGCAACAGACCCGGAAGCGCCTTGGTTACCGCCCATCGACTGGCCGACGACGTCACTCTGAAGCTGCATCGGCACAAATATCACCTTGCTATTCGCAGACCGAGCCATCTGCTGCAACGCTTCGAGCTGACGGATCTGCATAGCTGCAGGAGAAGCCAGGATGTCGGCAGCCTGACGCATGAGTCGAGCGGAATCGACTTCAGCACGCGCAGCGATGACTTTGGATTCTCCGATTCGCTTCTGCTGAGCAGCAGAGGACAGGGAAGCGGAGATCTCGGGGCTGAAGATGATGTCTTTGATGAGGATACCCTCGATGGCGACACCCCATTTGTCGGCAACATCGCCAACAATCTCTGCGATTTCAAAGGCAATAGCTTCACGCTCAGTGACGACGCTCTGGACCGCGCGAGCACCCACGACGTGACGCAAAGTCGTTTGGGCACGCTCAACAAGTGCTTGACGAAGGTCAGTGATACCAAAAGCAGCACGGTATGGGCTCGTGATCTGGAAGTAAATCACGGAGTCACTGTTTCCAGAATTAGCACAAAACATACGGTGCAGCCGTTCAGAGTGGGTAACATACATCTCAACGTTGACATTATCACGCGTTATGACACTCTGCCTGCCAATGGGACTGATCTGAATCTTGACATCCACAGTTCGCAAAGACTCGGAGCAGACGTTAACATAGACCAGACCCGGATCCACGGACTTGTAAAATTGGCCAAAGCGTGAGACCAAACCGACCGAGCCTGGGGTGGTATGTGAGAGAAAGTGAGAAGATCAGAGAAACGTTCCCTACCCTGCTGGACGTTCCGGAAAGGATTCGGGCATGGGCAACATGGGATAGAACCGAGGAATCCAACGACGTCACCAAAGCCCTGGAGGAACGAGCCGTAAAAACCATGCGTCACCTACATGATTGCGAACTGTGAGGACAGGATCGAGGTAGAACGCAGCCATAAGAGCGTACCTCCCCAGTCCCCAGATCCTGGGCGTAGGACGGCTTGTGCAAGAATATCAGCTAGTCAAGCGCTGGGAGTTGTGGCAGCCTTACCTGCATTTCGCTGCGTTTGAGGGGCTGCACGTTGATCAGGTGAGCCTTGCCATCTGAAACATGGCGCTTCGGGGGAATGTGTTCCTCTGTGACTGCAGATGATGAGCCTTGCATTGTGTTGTATGAAAGGAGGGATGATACTCACCATGAGGAGCGTCATGGTCGACGACATTCCCACGGAATGACTCACTCGGGGAAGGAATACGGTCCTTGCGATCGATGGCGTCCAGTCCGTTGGCGGTCGACATTTTGTTGCAACTCGATGGTGAATGGAGCTCGACGTGTGTGTCCAACTTATAGAGACGGCCCTGCCTACGTACCCGCTGACAGCTTTCTTAAACGACAGTGTGGCTGAGAAAATGCGCAGCAGAAGCCCATACTATTGCTACCGACAAGGTCACGTTTGACAGGAGTTAGCTATTCTGGACCCCGTTCCTGGGTGCGACCCACTTGCAAAGCTAGTACAATAGCAGATTGAAACTCGGCTTAAAAATACGCCGTTTCCAATCAGAATATATGTCAATGTACAGCCAAACGACAGTGCCTGCGGCAAGATGATCTAATCTCACAATAACTTATGCAAACTTTCGCCCCGACAGGTCCGAGTCTGAGTCCGAATATTCTGTACCGCCCCCGTTCGATTGACTAGACTTGTTGACATGGAGGAGAGCACGCGAAACTATTGGCTCATGAAGGCAGAGCCTGATTCACGCGTCGTGAAGGGCAAAGACGTCAAGGCATGTTCTTACATATCGCTTTGCGTAACCACTGAGTTATTATAGTTCAGCATTGACGACTTTGAGGCAGCGGGATCCACTCCATGGGAAGGCGTTCGTAATTATGAAGCAAGGAATCTTATGAAAGAAATGGTCCTCGGAGACAAGGTTAGCCAGTACCCAACCCCAGGCTCTTTCGTCACAAGCTCCCATAGGTTCTATTCTACCATTCCAACTGCAAGAACCCAGGTCAGTCAATAACTTGTGTGCAGTGGCCAAAAAGGTGTCTCATGCGAACGTTAGGCATAGCTGGTTTTGCTGAGGTCTGCTGCGCATCGGTCCTTCAAATTTCGTGCTTAGCCAGTGTCTTTAGGTCTCCAAAGAGGCTTACCCAGATCGTGCGCTTGTTGCTGATTCTACAATTACGTTGCCACTGACTGATGAATTGGTAAACAGACACCGCATGGGACAGGTGTGTATTTCTGTCATTTTACTTGCGAGAAATAACCGTGCTGGCCCAGCACGCACCCGTATTTCGATGGGGTGAGGCTTTTATGCGAACAGCAGAGCTTCCGCAGTCGCTCACCGCCTCGTCGCTAGAAATCGGACAGGGAGTATCCCAGGTGGTTTATGGTGGATGTAAGGTTTACATCACGGGCACGGAACTTCGTCCCATTATCCCTGCTTCGTCATCTTGCGGATCTCCCCTCCGCCATACCCCCCGAAGCACTCGGCTATGTGGGGCAGGATGGTATCAATGAGATTAAAGGTATCGTGGCCTGGCATTATTCATCGCCTGTGGGTCCTGAATTCTCAAAGCTATGCCCCTGATCACCCGCGGCCGCCTCAGTGTACAAAGGGTGTCTGCAAAGTGCTGGGATGTCATCCAGACGATGGCTGAGCAAGGTGGTTGGGACAATATCTCTTTCGAGAAGAAGAAAGCATCGAAAACCCGTCACCCCGTAGACGGAGCACGGCCAACCACGCGGCATCAGAGGAAGGAGCGGTTGGCGGGGTGTGACGAGGATGACACGATACGAGATGAAGCCACGAAGCAGCCGGAGGAACAGGTAACGCAGGCGAACACAAAGAGAGGAAGAAAAAGAAAGGTATCGACCTCCATCTCTCCAGAGAATGAAGCGCTGCCTCGCCGTGAATCTTTGCGAAGGAAAAGGTAGTTTTAAGGGTAGAATTGCCTATACAGATATAGATTATCGATGCCCTTGTGCTCAACGAGTGACTCGGATCACGCTGTGTGACGAGGCATGCCTATTTTCCCACCTCTCTCCCCAAGAGCCAAACCGCGCGCTGTAGCTGGGCTCAGCGTGCGTAACACACGCCCTCGATAAATCATCTTCTTAACCACAAACCACCCGCTAGATGTCTTTCCTTGCTTCGGTTGTGAAACCCTTGGCTTATATCTCTCTTCCGGTTCTTCTATTCCGTTCCATCGCGAATACGTCGCCAGTTGGTCGTTACTTCTGGAGAGCCAGCGTCTTTCTGGGCAGTCTTGTCGTCGTATCAACATGGGGCATTGTCGTAGCGGTTGGCATGACCCTCGTCGGTCGCCGGCACGATGTCAATTATGTTGTCGCACGGACATTCTATAACCTCGTCAGTCGGGTTCTCGAATTAGAGGTGGAGGTAGAGGGCGAGGAGTATCTGAAAACACGACCAGCTGTCATTGTCGGAAATCACCAGAGCATGCTGGATATCTTATACCTAGCAAGGTCAATATCTTTTGTCATCTTCCCTTGTTGCCTCTGGTCAATGGCGTCCGGTCTTGCTGATTGGCGTTCTCACAGGATGTTCCCTCCAAAGGCATCCATCATGGCTAAGCGAGAGCTCCAATGGACGCCTCTTGGTCCTTGGATGTACATGTCCGGCGCGATTTTCATTGATCGCGGAAACACCACGCAAGCACACAAGTCTTTGGAGGCTGCGGGCGAGGAGATGAAGCGGGAAGGTATTTCCTTGGTGATGTACCCGGAAGGAACACGGCACAATGAAGAAGTGCCAACCTTGCTGCCGTTCAAAAAAGGCGCCTTTCACCTTGCCGTCCAGGCTGGTCTACCAGTGATACCTGTTGTTTGCGAGAACTACTGGAGACTGTACCACAAGGGTGTATTTGGTGCAGGGGTCATCAAGCTCCGAGGTGAGTTGGGCCATTTGCTACTTAAACTCGTTGGGTCACCTGAGACCTTGTTGATCAACATAAATAACAACAGTTCTTCCACCAATCCGCACGACTGGTTTGACGGTGACGGATGTCGCCGACCTTGCAATACGCACACGGGAGCAGATGCTCGCAACTTTGTGCGATATCTCTGTCAAGGTGGAGCGCGAAGAAGATGACAAGTCAAAGGATCTAGTCGAATCAACGCCAGAACCACCGACGGTTGAGATATCCTCTGGTCCGGTCGCAACAGACAACGCCATTCCAGCAACGCCCAGCGAAGAGACACTCAGCGAAACAAGTGAGCCATCCAGGTCCGTGCAAAGCCTACGGCCAGATGGAAGTGTTAGTGAGTATGGGGAGACAGATGATGAAGGCATGGTTCACGTCAGGAGACCCATGCATTGACACTATTTGGCGTCTCACCCACGTCGGGAGACCTTTGATACCCCTGTTTAGCCGCTGGCACAGCAGCGTATTTGCGTGTGTTGGAGGGTCATATACATATCAAGGCAATAGCGAACAATTTTTCTAGCTCCCGGTGTAATTTCTTGTTGATTATGAGTATATCGAGAGTGATCATACGGATGCTTATTACGTTTGACCGCGATGGTGTACTGCGTAAACTGCGTCACGCGTGTTTCATCTTGACGTTCTCCGATCAAAACCTGGCAGTACAAACATGAAGCACCGTGGATGTCCATCCCCCGGATCATGATGGTATAGTCGGACTATACCTAATACCGTACTTGAGTCACGTGGCGTCGGAGTTCAAATTCAATCCAAGTCCGCGGTGTAAACCGTGCAATGATGCAGCTCGCAAAAAAGGAAATCGATGGGGAGTAAAGGCGGTTGTTCTGTGCTACGCGTTTCAGTTTGCGAAACTCTAGGTCGCTCTCAATCGAAAAGCCTCCTATCTTGGCCGCCCAACTTGTCCTGGTCGATGCTTGCGGATATGGTACTCCATTACGCGACTGCGATACATATTCCTGGACATACCCCTCGATTGCGGACCATGTTTTTCCACTTTTGGGTTGTGACAAATTGAAACCTGGGCCTGAAGCCTCCGTCTCGTTGCAAAGGGCCGTGTGTGTTTGTGCTCATACTTACGACAACTCCGAACTGAATTTTGAATTACCCGGTGCTTTCCCGTCTTTTTTCCCTCCATCAAGGGGTCAGTCTGTTGCAAGGGTGGTCTCGCGAAGGTGCATCGCGATTCTTTCCGCGACTCATCTCAGCCACCGGTATATAAACCGTTCGCATTTTCCTGATTCTACACCACATCCTTTTTACTCCGTGTGTTTCTGATTCTCCGTCCTATTGCCCTTCTATAGTGGGGTATACCGCCATGACACTTTCTGTCCTACCTGGTGCGTGCCTCGTTGACTTTGGTCAATGTTCTTGTCACCAAAACCATGGCTTAGAATGTTGGGGTCATCGTGGTGTATGTGGCCTGTTGTCCAAGTTGCAAATGTCCAGTCAACTTTCTGCTACAGGCCTCTGCAACATACCCCGAGAATACGCTCGCCAGCTTTGAAGCCGCCATACGAGATGGAGCTGAAGGCATCGAGAGCGGTATTTAATCACCCTCCTTGGCGACCTTACCCGTAACCTGTCTCTCAGACGTCCACGTCTCAGCGGACGGTGTGGTGGTTATGTTTCATGATCCCGGTGAGCGGTATCCAATGATCTTCATTACCCTTTTCGGTAACACCTTGGAACGTGCGTGCAATCAAGCTCTTGACAGGACAACCGACGCGAAAGGTAATCTTGTGCTATCAAGACACGTTCGATGAGTGACCAATGGTGTCTAGGTTTAATTCGAGAGCGGAACTGGTACGGCGAAGATGGCATGCAATATGTTCGCACCAAAAAGGAACCCAAACAATCCGTACCGACATTTGCGGAGACCGTGGGACTACTGATGAAAGTAAGTTTACTGAGGTTTACGCTGTATGTATGAGGCACGTTCATCGATTATCAAATTTTCACAGCCCGAGAACCAGCATGTCAAATTTAACATTGACGTCAAAGTGCAGAATGATCCAGACCGTCTTTTTCGACTAATGCATGCCATTATTTCTGGGCAACCAGATTGGGAAACGAAGCTTGTGCCACGCATCTTGCTTGGTCTTTGGCATCCACGTTTCGTGGCATACGCAAAAGCGAGATTACCTTATTGCCGCAGGTCGCACATTGGCGTCAGTACTTCTTTGGCGCGAGAGTACTTTTGGGATGATGTGGAAGTGTTTTCCATGGCATTCTCCACATTGGCTGGAAGTGACGGGTGGAAGTAAGTGGGAAAGCAGGGCGATATCGACACTGTTCATGCTCATGCTCCTGTCCAGTTTCCGCCAAGAGTGCAGAGCTGCTGGCAAAAAGCTCATGGTATGGACGGTAAATCAGCCAGAGCATATGACGGAAGTTAGTTACCGTCATCTCGCGTTTTGGTCCAGCATGATTGACTGTCTTGCTCAAGTGTGTACGCTGGGGTGCCGACGTCATCCTGACTGACGTCACAAAGAAGTGGTTAGATCTGCGAGAGGCCTTGAGAGGTACGGCTCACGAACGTTTTCCATGCCTGTGTTGGTCACCTATTTTTAGCCGACTATGATACCACCCTCGCTCAACATGGTCGCTGGTTCCTATGGACGACATGGAAATTCTACCTCCCGGGAATCGTGCTACATCGTAACAGCAGCAAGTCCGCCCTCGAGAAAGTTGCTGGTTCGTTTGACAAATTCTTGCTGCCGGAGCCGATTGCAATAGAGGGACAGCCCGTCTGAGCTTCCGAATTCGACTCCCATCCGTTATTGGATGATCCAACCCATTTCACCACTGAAGAGGGGAAGCAGATACAATTATTTTTGTCTTGTTGTCTGATTTCGTTATTCTCGTGCTGCACTATACCTGTGTCCCGCAAATAGATGATTAATGATTGCTAGGGTTCCTTAGGAGAGAGTGAGTCATGCGCTTAGTCATCGGAACATGTGTTCTCTGCGCTTGAGGAGTTCGTGTGGTCAGAAGACAACACAATTATATATCGCATTTCTCTCCTTAGTCACTGTTTGCCGGTTCTCACAGCGGCTCCGACTCGACTCAAAGCACCGCCTACCATGCATTCCACTTACTACCACCCAAGCAGGGACCTCATACATCGTAGAACCCATCGCAAACGATTATCCGCATCGAAATCGTCTTCGGAAACCATTCAGACCCTCCCCGAGTATTCGTCGCCACCTAGCTGGGGCAATCTTGTTGGTCCGTCCTTGCCCACAACAGAAGTGGAGTCCGACAGGCCGCCCGATTACCCAGAAACCGCAGACGAGGCAGACGCCGATACAGAGGGCGACCAAGAAGAAACTGTCGTCTTTGTACGGCACCATCTGGTTAACGCACCCTCACGGCGACTGCCTGCGCACATCCACAGACGCAAGCGAGTCCCTGCGGCTGCCTCTGATCCTTTCCTTGACACGCTGCTGGAGCGCAGTGTCTACGCGCTCGAGATGTCTAATGCGCTGCTTCGCAGCACCATGTCCACGCAGTCCAGCCTTTCCACCCTTTTATCCGAAAATGAATCCGATCACGTTCTCGAGGTGCGTGCTCGGAACTTGTCTACTCGAATTAGGGTGAGCAATGGGATACAAGAGACGTGGATGGACCACCTGGAGGAAATATCGGAAGGGGTTGATCAATTATTTGGAGATGAGGAGGGGAGTCGTTCCACCTCACATTCAGGCGAGGGGGCTCTGAGTCAAAGTTTACCCACAACCACCTTGCGAGATCTACGACACCGAAGAAAGCCATCGATTCTAGACTTGGATGGGTCTTCGAATTCTCATCTCCGGTACTCGCACCCTACTCGTGACGTATTGGTTGCACCTCCTCCGAGGGCGCTTACACAGTATGTCGAGTCCACCTCGAATCCACAGCTGATAACACTGCCCTCTACATTGGGATTACGGGCATCCGGATCCTCGCACTCAGTCCATTCTCGGGAATCTTCATCCGCTCTTCTTCAGGAGACGCAACTTCCGTCCACGGGAGGGATGTTGCCTGAGACACAGCCAAAGAATACTACTCCGGCATACCATCTTTTGTCGAATCTTGTCAAGCGCTCAGGATCTCTGACGCCCCCTTCTTCTGCTCGGTGGTTGTGTTCTCGTGACAAGGGCGCATCCGCCAGCCCAACAGGTACAATGCGAAGCACGAAAACGTCATTATCACCTTCCTCTGTACGAACTCTGTGCTCGTCTCCAGATCGTAGTCGATCGGCAATCCAAGCACAGACCTCGAGATCTCGCTCAGAGACACCCCGGAGGTCATCCACTTCCCCGACCCCGCTCTGCACGGTGCTCTCCGATGATGAGCCCTCCCCATCTTCGTCGGAAGCTTCTGATCGCCCGACTGGTTATCGGACTGTCCAGTCGTTGCGCAAAATTCTCGACGATCATCCCTCTTCCACATCTGTAAATACCCTTCAGCGTAAGGGTCCGAAATTTCGATGTGCCCCTGCTTTCCATCCTATCACTCCTCCTCCGGCTCCAATTCAAGGCACGTCAACGGCTACAGCGTCTATATCGCGACTCTTTACCAAGGGACGCCATTCGATGTCCACCCGTCCCCCGTCGCCACCTGCACATTCATCATTGAAGGTTCGCTCGGTACCTCCCACGCCATTTCCATCCCCGAGCACTACGAGCCTATCCGAAGTATTTGGGAATGGGGTGGCAAGGGTGATGGGGAGCACATCCTCGTCAGGTGTGTCAACGCCGAAGCGTATCAGTTTCGCAGAGCTTCCCGAGTCTTACTCCGGCTCGCAACCTGGCACGTCAAAGCTGAGGGAGCGCAAGAGCAGGAAGAGCAAGCAGGGAAAGGGTAGCGATAAAGAGAAAACGACTGGCTGGCTGAAGACGTTGTTGGGTGGAGGGCTTTCTTTGGGGGGGTCGGCTGGTATGGGGAGTCGAGAGGAAAGAATGGAGAGGATGGCGAGAGGATGGGGAAGCAGACCCGGATACGGGACATTGGATGATTGGGCTGTATGATTCGGAGATCCTCCTGGACAATCAAGTTGCCAAGGATCTGAGGGATGTAACTTATATAGCTGTCTTTATACGTTACAATCATGTTGAACTTCAGAACTCTGACACTGACGGAAGCTTGTCTCCGAAGCAAGCATAAAGGCATATAACATTGACATACATGAAAGTGCATACTGATGCATACGGTACAGAGAAGAAGCATAGTAACAGCGGACTTTTTGTCGTTTCTGTTCGCCAACCATTGACGTGAATCGCTACAAGCATGCCAGTCCAACAGCGACCATGAGACCACCCAGGACGCCAGCAAACGCCACTTGAAAAAAACTCATCCCTCTGGTTTGCGGTTCTTCTGGGAAGAACGTGCCAGGCATGCCCCCTTGCTGAGAGTCAATCGCGTACTTCAAGTCTTCGATGCGATCGCTGACGACAACCCAGACAGTCCCGTTTGCCTTATCCGTTGGCACTCTTGCTATTGCGCGATGAGCAGGGGGGGCATTGATGACGGCGACATGCTTTCCTTCACGTTGGGCGATCCTCCTAACGCCATCGAGGTCCTCAAAGGGGGTACGGAAGACTTTGAATAGAGGGGTACTGGCACGCAGCGCAGTATCAAGAGTAATGTCATCGACGGGGGATTGAGAGAAAGGTGACCATAGGCGAGGGGATAGTGAGTTGGAATGACGAGGGAAGTACTCAAAATCTTCCCTGTTCTGGTCATCATTGTCTTCCTGCCATGACGCAGAGAAATTTCCCTCTTCCTCTTCTCGTATGACATTCGGAGACAGGTGGGTCCCCCTCTGGCCCACAATAGGCTCCGTGACGGGTTCGGTTGGGGTAAGAGACCCACGCTCCCAGTCGCTGGGGGTGTATAGGCGCATCTTACGGGGCGGAGAGACCCAGTTCGGATTCCTCCAATGCCATCGTTCTCCTGGAGGAGGCTTAAAGACGGGCTTTTCGCGCGCAGGTAAAAAACCGTGGGTTGGTGGCGGGGAATTACGAGGTGATCCACCCGGCGAGGCTGGAGGTGATGGAAGGGGCGTGGAGTGACTCTTGTAGGTGCTTGAGACTGTAAAAATAGGGGTTTCTTCAGGGCACACGAATGTTCCATTCTTGCGCTTGTGCCCTTGCATTGGCGACCCACATTTGTGGCAATGAGGGCGCTTCCTTAGGCTGGTGGAAGTCGACATTCCAACCACTTGGACTTGGCTGTTTTGAAGTGGCGAGGGCTTTTCTGGTACCGGATTATACGTCAATTCCACTTGGAGAAGAGACGAGCAATGTCACTCACCAGCTGCTATCGTTGACTTTGATGGCAGCGGGGGACCATCAAGTGGCGCACTCTTGATCTTATATCATGTCCAGCTACCGAGGAGTGCATCTAGGGTCGGGGAAGTCAACAAAGGCGACGAAGTGAAGGATGCCCAAATTCGGGACAAGAAGGCGGGTGAAGGTGAGGTTGCGGTGGCAACAGAGATGTTGCACTTCCAACCGGGACTCGGGGTAGCTCAAGGGCAACATCATGATGGTGCTGATACAAGCGGCGAACAAGGCAATGTTGTATTCCGTGGCGCCAAAAAGGGAAATGCATGGAAGGACTAGTGTTTGACGATATCTAATCTTTTGCCCGTGCAAACTAGTTGTCCACAAACTACATGAATTCGTGCCGTCACAAGTACCACCAGACATTGCGTACATAGAGTCTCGCAATCGCCAGCAAACCACAACGACAACGCTAGATAGAGAGGTTGGGTAGTCAGGAGATCATCATAAGTATTGCGCAGCATCGAGGGCGCGCTTGGCAAGCGACTACGATGGCACTCATTCTGCTCAGGAGTCTGAGCTGCAACCACGACAGCCTGTATTCGATCACTTAGCCACGAAGCGAGCAGGGCATGCGACCAGACAAACCGCAGTGCACACACTCCACTATAGTGCTCGCACGGATCTGGGCCTTGGGCACACGGCAAATGCATGTTGAGCCTTGGTAATTCATGTCCTAAACGCTCATAAGCCGGGAATTATAAAACGAACACGGAAGTGGTTCACCTTTGTCTGAATGCACCTCAAACAACATAGCTTTTCATAGCCGGTTTTCTTCCACTTGGCAATCAAACTAATACAGGCTTAGCGTCAGGGTCACACACATCAGGAGGCAACGTACTTGGCGTCAGCATATCCCTCCTTCAGCAGCCAGTCGTACAGCTCCTTGGATATGGCCTCACGCTTGTAGTAAAGCTCGTAAATATATCGCGAACGAGTGT
The DNA here is from genome assembly GCA_038093095.1 of Boletus insuetus. Taxonomy (NCBI): domain Eukaryota; kingdom Fungi; phylum Basidiomycota; class Agaricomycetes; order Boletales; family Boletaceae; genus Boletus; species Boletus insuetus. The sequence goes on along the minus strand of JBBPRQ010000008.1, from coordinate 65,005 downwards.
GCGAGATACGCATGATGGGCCACAATGACTCGGCTTTGCGCTTGCCCTCGTGCGACTCGTTTTCAGCATCCCTCATCTTCTTCGCGTAGTCATCTAGAACCTGTGCGGAGTAAGTGAACGAGAATACTTACTTTCATAGTATACTTACACTCTCGATGTCTTCGAAACCTTCTGGAGTTTTCTTGGTTCTGGTAGTTCGTATCTTAGGCATTTGGTATCGGTATCAGAGTGAAATCTGTGGGAATTTCTATAACATCTATTATTTAAATATTTACTTACATAATTTACCATCACTTATGTAACATGGTTCAGCACGATGCAACCTAGTGTCTGCTCCATCGATACACCCTACTACCCAGTGGAACAAACGCGCTCCTTGTGTGCACACTTCCTCGAACGCCCGCTTTTCTATTTAGCTTGTTACATGTCCGTTTGTTGCTAAACTCCTTTCGACATGCCCCTGGTTGTTCCTGCCCTTCGGTTCTTTGTCGTTTTCTTGAACGTTTACGAAACATTCAAGACTCTAAAGCCACCCCCTCCATCCGCGCGGCGTGGTGGCCAACCGAGTCCGCGTGCCATAAGCCAGAGAAAGAGGGATCTCAAGGGTTGTTTGGCTGTTTGGGCCGTCTGGGTAAATACTGAACAATTGAATCATTCAAGTCAAGCTCTCATCGGACTCTTGCAGTGCTGTTATGCGGTATATGAAAGAACCTTTGACCGGGTCGTTGGTATCTTCCTACCCTTTTACGGCGAAATCAAATCAGTATTTTTGCTCTTTCTTTTGCTGACTCGGGCTAAAGTGCGTGGAAATTGGGAGATATGCTCTCGCTGTTGAAGTTAACATTGCTGTAGGGCGCGGAACCACTGTTCCTTCATGTTCTTCGTCCTCTCGTCAAGCCTTACGCCGTAGTTCTGGATCCAATCTTAGAGCTCTCACGCGACATTGGCGATTTCCTTTTCGCCCTTTTGCAGGTCCCACTGGATTTCATCCTCTCGTCGCCTTGGTTTCCTTCCTGGTGCACAGGAAAAGCAGAAGAAGAGCCTGGCGATGAGTCGTCTAGCGGTCATGTTAGCTCAGTCGACTCGAGAAGCTCAACACGCACAAAGAACCACTCCAGTATTCCCATTCCTGCTGACCGCAGTGGTGCTGTACGGACTTCTCGCGTGGTAAATGGATGTCATGAATCCGTTCGCAGTGTTTCTGATGGTCATCGTTTGAATCGCCGCCCATCCATTGACAATCCTGCTCGCTCGAGAGCTTCTCATGACCGACACTCTTCTGCTGCGTTACTCCCCGCGTATAGCGAACATCCGTCCCATGACCCTCCGCGATACTCTCAGACTCTGTCTAGGCATAACGGACACCAAATTTGGTACCCTCCCCCTTCTGCCTACCCCGCATCAGGCTATGAAGGGCCCGTTTCTGCGCTCGACCCGGTTGGGACGGCCCCCGAGTACCATTCACCCGAGTGGAGGACATACCCAGCATTCCCATCTGCATACCCGCCGACACCCCTACCTGCACCAGCTTCTCTTCCTAACTCAATCATCGCGAGGTCAAGCAGCGACCACCGTCTTGTTTCTGACTCTGCTTACCCCCCTATTCCTGAAGATGAGCAGGATTTTGGTGAGGTGCTTGAGAAGGTGCGCGAGGGGTGCCCCGGCTCCGTGCACAGCTCAAGCAACAGTAACAAGTTACCTCCGGGGGTTAATCGCTATGAAGAGAGCTCTGACGCTACCCAACAACCGGATGAAGATACCCTCATTGATGACAGCATGTGTAGCAGCGAGGCAGGACTAAGCGAGGATGACATTGGAGCATCGTTGAGGACTCCTCATCGACTCCTTAAATCTATGCCATCCAGTGGATATTCTTCCGTCGATAGCTTGACTAGTCCACTCGCAGCTGCTAATAACGCGTTCCCTTTGCGGACGAAGATGTCATCGGACTCCGAGAGCTCTGGGTCTTCTTTGGCTGGCCGAAAGCGCACTCGTGGAGCCTATCGAGGAAAATTAAACAGTACCCTCCCGACACCTCACTCCCGAAATGCCACTTTGCGCGGAAAACCTGTTTCACCTCCCATCTCCCAGGATCCCCCGCAGTCAAGCACAAGCGAAGACGAGGACGACAATGAGGTTGGCGACGACGATGTTGGCACTGAGCCCAAGAGGCAAAGGGTGTTAGACCCTTTGAGGCGTAAAACCACCGTGCGCCCTGCTGCAAGGGGGTTGGGTAACGTACGCAAAGGAGCCTCGTTGTCAAGGAATGCTACAGTCCCTAGTCGCGCTGTTACGTCTGTGTCTCAAGGGACAGTACGAACTAGGGGAGGTTCCACTACGACAATTACCTCAGATATCAGAGGGAGAAAACCAACACCTGCGACTCGTCAAGTTATGCGCGGCACACAGGGAGTCTCCAAAAGCTCTAGTACTTCCTCTTCTCAGTCCGGGACTTTGAGAAGGAGGGCATATTAGCAGAATAGAACTCCTCCGGAAACTTTACCAGGACATACACTGTACATTAGTTGCATTACTGCTATCGGATGGCGTCCATAAATATTAAAATCCCATGACATTGGCTTCAGGTCTTTCAATGCGAGGCAGCTCCTGCCACTGCAATACCAGATTCCGGGCATACAAATCAACGCCACTGGCCGCACCCACACGCAGAGGACGCCTGCGATAGATTTCTGGAACACGCAGGTCCGCCACTCGGCATGATGCATGACCACCGTTACGAGCAGTGTTTTTATCGGTGCGAGTGTCGGGTGTGACACTGGTTAACACATCCCGCACTAGCGACATGCTTCATCTGGCTCCCCGGGATTCCAGAAATCCACGAAATACCTCACCTTTGCCTCGTTGCATATATCCTGGCGTAGCATTGCCTGGTTGATCACTGAAGGCGGTTCCACACTAGCCATGACCAGAATGGTCACCGATGTTTGGGTTCAAAAATTCGCGGCCCTCTCCACCGCCACAGAGCGCATGGTTTCTTCGAGGCTTACTCCGCATACGTCCGTATGTATTTCCGCCCATCCGCGCAGCAAAACACCAACCTCCGACGAGCTGCGCCTACGACCCTGGGAGACACTCAACTCAGTTGTATCGCAGCGGCGAGTTAAACGGCCTATGGGGTGGAGTCGTCGAACGATTACGCCACCAACATGTCCCCGAGGATACTAGCAGCGTCCTGCACTAGCGTCTTTTGTACAGCAACATTCGTCACGAGGAAATTTACCCGAATGACGTTCCTGGCACCGCAATGACGCGAATTCACTTCGGTACTATCACCGAGCGGCGACTGCATGAAGATTTCGTCTGTGGGCATTGACAGCCACGTTTTCTTAATGTCAAGGCGAGTCATAACGTCGGGATGGAAATAACGAAGACAGGCACACATCGGGGCTGTTCGTTCTCTGTCCGGCTGCAGCCAACACGTTCACTACCGGGTTCTCCTTTATAATCTCTTGCAGATACGACCGACTTTGGGATCTGCCATCGACCTTGGGACACGACACCTCCCTAGCCCATTACCTTTCTGTCACCTTCATGGTCTATGGTGGAAGAGTAATTGGCAATGAACTGCGGGACATCCCGCCGGAACGTGTAAGTCATTGCTAAACTGTTGCGCCGATAGGCTAACCTTAACTCCAAGCTCCCAATATGGGGACAACGGTGGTCAGGTTATCGCACTCCTCATGGTCCTAGTCCCTTCTCCACCCGCGTATTCAGTGTCGATCAAATGTCTGAAGTGGAACCAGCGTTAACTTCACCTACCCAGTTTGAAGTGACGCTCATGGAAGACGAGGCGGAGGATGCAAGTTCCGAGTCAAGCCAATTTCGCAACACCTTCCTTTCACCTCCGTTAGCCATCCAAGCGGATGTGGCTGAACTAACATCTCGGCCCGAGACCCCTATGCCTCAATCTGTCCATCCCTCATCAAACTACCCTCACTATTGTCCCGAGAGTCTGCACCGGAGCGCCGGACATACGTCACCGCAGGAATCGGAATGCTTTAGTACAATGTTGCTTGCGAGGTGGCAATTTGAACATCCTGGAACGCAGGGTTATGCGTCGGATCCCCCATTGCATCCTCCCACTCTCCTTCATGGAATTTCGATTCATGGTGGTCACGGATCGTACGAGAATGATTATGCTCTCTGGGATGTGGATTGCACTTCAACAAGCATCCAACCTCGAGCCGATCATTCCTACCCAAGCCAGATCCCGAGTGGACAACCGGGGTATACCATGCCCCTGCATTCGATTCCTGATCTGCACTTTGCCAGCACTCATCCCCAGTCGTCGCCATACCCCTCCCAGCTTAACGCCTCGACGCAGCCTGGGAGCGGCTGTCTCCTACTGCCATTCCAGGCTGATGAGCAGACATTCGGCTCAACGACCTCGTCATCTTTCTCCCATTGTTTTACAACACCCCTTTCCCTAGACGTTGCGATTAATCCATCTCGGAACCGCGAGTCAAACTTAGCTAGGACATCTGGTACACAATTCCCATATCCCACGTTGCCATCGTGGCCACCAGAGTCGACTCTCCCCAACCCGTCCTTCCCAGACCCCTTACAGAATTCCGGGTCACCACCCAGTCCGGGGGTGCCCTACCATCGCAGGACGTCTATTCATCACGACGATTTTCTTGACTCTTCACGCACGCTGAGGGCTGTACGGTTTTGTCGCTTGACAAGCCCGGAGCCTGGAGGTGAGCAATTCATCAGGTGATAAAATGGTTCAACATACATCTCGCAATACATATGCATCGATCGTACATAATTTTCATGGACTCGTCTTAATCAGTGTTACCAGACCTTTCTTTTAACGCACTGTTCGTCTCGAGGACTCACCCCATGTTTCTATAACTTACATAGCCAATCCAGCGAATCAAAGAATAACACGGACCCGACTGGTATACTAGCAGATAGAAATACAACAGCTGTGACACGCATTGAAGCGTAACTCATAAATTGCATCCCCTTTAAGCTGCCTCTCCAAAGCTTTAATGACCGCTAACGCCTTGTGCCAACTGTCAAGCCTGTACCTAGAGGCTTGAATCCAAGTGTCGACTCATCCCTCACTTTTCCATTCCGTGAAGGTCCATTCACTGGTGATGTCGTCGCATGAACAGTCCCCAGGATCGCAGCGCAGTGCAAACCCCGACACCCCCCCTCCAGAATATTCGGTACATGCACCCAACCAACAGAGCCCACCGTCATCCCAACACTCGATGACGGACGCGATCCCGGGACACTACCCTTACAGAGAACAGTCGCTGTTCAGCTCGAGTACTGGCCCCCAGTTTGCACCCCCGTCATCTTTTGGGCCGACTCCGCTTGTACAGTCTCAGCCAACGCTTGGATTGTTACCGTACTATGATCCACATTCAGCCTATTCTATCGAGGCAGCAACGTCGCGAGCCAGGCGGAGGTTTATCGGGGCCGCCCTCTGGGCCATTGGCTTGATCGTGTGTTTGTTTGTGCTCGGGGCGTTGAGGGAGCTACGCGCAATATGAGCTAGAACGATGTTCGACGACAACCTGTGGAACATTTTGGAACACATACTGGTGAGTGTTTGGTGAGAGATTGGCCAAGTTCTGAAGGGATTGATCTTGTTCAGGATACCTCATGAGAACGTATGTCCACCTCTTTGCTCACAGGTTTTCTAAGGATCACTTTGCATATGCACCATCTTTCATGATAAGTTTACTCTTTGATACCGTAGCGCTGTACTCTACTCGTGTGTTCTATTTATTTCATTTATTACTAGCCCTTTGACTCGTCCGCAGGTTAGTTGCATGATTCTGCAGTTGACTTTTTCATAACGTTTAAGGAAATCTCATAATGTATACTACCAAATCCTAATATACATTGCAGTCGACGAGTCCCTCGTAACCCATACCCCACATAACCCGTATTCCATAACCCTTGGAGAGACGAGAACTGGGTCCACCTGGTCTTCGCTTCGTGACGTATAGTGAACGAAGCGGAGTTGGACGATCTAAAAGACTTTCTTGAAAAAGTTATACCTGCGTTCTGATATTATACAGGCACTATGATTATAAGGATGGGCATCCGATTAAAATGTTTAAATCACTACATACGTAGTTTGAGACCCGAGGGGGTGAAGCTTTTAGCTTCAGTCTGGCGACCATGGGTTATTTTTTGTGCTAAGCTGGGCCTTGTAAGTCCGCCATGTCAGAGGCTAGTTAAGTGATGTAACTTCGGCCAATTATCTACCTAAACCGAGGCACGAACAACCGAGATATTTTGTCGTCAGTAAATCGACAACTTGGGGGGTCTTGAGACCACCCATTTTCGTTACACACTCAGGCTATGGTTCCTCCCAGGCTACCACGGTTTTCATTTTCTTTTCAGTTCGTTCACAGCACACTCGACTCTCCCTTCCGGTCCAATAACTGTCCGCTCTAATCGACACTGTAACGACACTTGAGGCCCCGCAGAGCTGCGCACGCCACCTCGGATGCGCACGAACTCTTTGAGGGTAATGCAGGACTGTCATTGCGAACAATGGAGGGTTGAGCGTGGGAATGGTTTAAGGTTAGGGTCCGTGCGTGGGAATTAGCGTGACCGGTGTGACCCAAATATTGGCGTTTGTTGAATTTTTTGGTCGATTCTGTGTCGGCCCCGCGCGCTTCCTTTTGCTCCTTCACACTTTGACAACTCGATCGCCGTCGACAGCCACAGCGAACAAACAACCGCCGTCGTTGTGTCGCACGTTTAGCTCACCTTCCCTCGTCGTGCGCTTCGTCCACCGGCGCGCCCATCGTCGTCTATCGTGTCAACCAAGCTCTTATTTATCCAATCCCACGCGTCGCGCACGTCGTCTGCCGTTGCCCACCACCCGTCTCGTCGTTGTGTAACGCTTCCATTCCCCAAACAGACATCCTAAACTCGCACATCATCTTCATTCCCTCCTTGTCTCTCCATTGTATCCATATCAGCAGTCCTCGTATTTGCGCTACCTCCCACAATACTCCCACCCGCGTTGCTCTCTTTGACTGTTGATGTTCAACTACTAGTCTAGCCATATAGCTTCAACCCCTTGTAATTCTTCAGATCTCTCAGTTTCTTCACGCTGGCGCCACTACCTCTCATCTCGTCAACTCCTCGGTTACAACCTCTCGAAGAAGACCTCATCAATCGCTCTCTGTTGGACTCGCTTGACGCTCAAGGTGACGCAGAGCCTCTTCGCCTCCCCTTTCAGCAGCCGTTTGCCATGTCGCAGTCCGCTTCCAACACTGATCCGGGCGCTACTTCTCCCGAGACTCAGTTCCCTCCTCCATCTGGCCGCTCCGATTCCCCCTTCAGCATCGACTATAACACCAATCATACCCCAAACGACATTTTGCATCGCCCTTCACAAGTGCCCCAGAACACTGACGGTAACCATCAGCATCAAATTTCCGAGTCAGCGTTCGCCCAGGGCGGAGGTCACCCGGTGTACAACAGTAACATTAACTTCCACCTATCCGACTATCTTTCCGAGTCGGAAAATCTCTCTTTGAGGGTGCCGCAACATGGGACTAAGTCACCTGGAGATTTCGGAGCAGGTCCTTTCAGATCATCGTTTAGCGCCTATAACGGAATCAATGGCGCGCACACACCCCATTCCAGTTCAGGCAATCCGCTTCCCAGCTCCTTCCGTGTGCGACAGGTCAACACATCATCAGCTGCCTCTCAGTCATTTACCGGCGCTGAAACCTTTAGCAATCACCCATTGGGTATTCAACACCAGCTCTCCCAACAGTCCCAGCAAGGGTCTTCCATGTCTTCTGGGTTCGAGTCACGAGGAATCGACTTTGGGAGTAGCCCTCCTTTGGCTGGCAAGGTATCGCAGCAATTTGCACTAGACCCATTTTTGCAGTCGCACGCGGCAAAAACACAATTACATGACTCCTTCCATCCACTTTCTCATAGCAACTCCGTTGGTCAGGTACCATACTTGAACGGTATGCACATTCAGAGCCAGACCCCATATGGACCCCATCTCCAGAGCGGTGGTGGAGTTAGTGGTGCTGCTGTAGGTACTGCCCGAGGACTAGGTGCCTCCACGCAGTTGAATGCGGCTACCGAACCCCAGGGTGGCAATAGTCAACAGGAGGAAATATCTACGATTTTCGTAGTTGGTTTCCCAGATGACATGCAGGTTTGTTCATATGGTCTGCCTTATGAAATGCACCTTAGCTCATGTTCGCCGTTAGGAACGGGAATTCCAAAATATGTTTACGTTCTCCTCCGGCTTCGAGGCCGCGACGCTCAAGATCCCCAACAAGGAGTATACCGCTTATGGGTCTTCAGGTGGCACTCCTTCTGGGCTTCCCTTACGCGGCAGCTCCTCATATTCTTCATACTTTAATTCAGGCCCGAATGACCCGTATAACATTGTCACTGTCAACCAAGGCGGGGTGGTCGTTGACAATGGGCGAGACGGCCCAACTACTTCCTGGCCGCCGTTGCCGGTTCTACTCAACGATGAGCCAAATCATTTTCAGGGCCCGGGTAGTCAACCTCCTCGCAAGCAGATAATCGGCTTTGCCAAGTTCCGCACGCGGCAGGAAGCCCTAGAAGCAAGAGATATGCTCCAGGGTCGTCGAGTTGACATTGAGAAAGGGGCAGTGCTTAAGGCAGAGATGGCGAAGAAAAATCTCCACACGAAGCGCGGCGTCGGCATTGGCAACAACAGTTCAAGCGGCGGCAGTATATCTCTTGGCAATAACTTGAACGCTCTCGCTGGGCTGAATGGTGGCGTTGGGGGCCTCAGTGCATTGGGAAGTCTCGGTGTTACACCTGACACCCTTGCTGGTCTTGCCGCTGGCATCAATCTCAATTCCAGTGTGAATATGAACGCCCTTACCTCGCTTAGTGGAGGTGATTCCTTGATTGCGCGCGAAAGGGAGCTCAATGCGCTGAGCGCAGTGGGCTATAACAACCTCAGTAGTGGGTGGCGAGAAGGAAGACTCGGAGACAGTAGTGAGGAAGAACGGGAAAGAGACCGTGATCGCGACAGAGAGAGGAGACGGGAGGCGCTTGTGGGCCTTAACCTCGGGATTGGGATTAGTGGACGTGGAGCACGAGAACGCGTCCTTGCCGACGAAGAAGAACGGGAGAGACTCAGACGCAAAGATTTCAAGGCTGTTCAGGGCGAAGCAGTACGGATACTGTCAGGAAATTCCGCCGTATATGATGCCTTCCATCCTACCCCATCTCTTTCCAGGAACGTGCAAACTAGCATTCTCTCTCCATCTGGGGGCGATGCCACAAGTTCAGGACCTAATTCCATGCTCGGAAATGGTTTTGGTGGGATCATCGCTCAGACTCCTGGTAGGGACGACAGCGGGCCACGTGAAACAGTTGGCCCTTGGGATCAACCCTCGCCCCGCGAGCGTGATTCCGCATACTCTGCTCTCACCTCACTTTATGGGAATCGCAAAGCTACAGTTGTTCCTAGGCCTGCTTCACCCCGCGATACTTCACCTCCCAAACCCAGTGTACCATTCTCGCCTTCTTTAAATGACGAGGATGGCATGCTCCCTCCTCACCGATCCGGAATCTTACGCTCGGCGCAAGCCTTTACTTCTGCTGCTGATGAACCAGCGGTTAGTCGTCCATCTGCACCGCCTTCGAGCACTACGTCAAGCACTAGTGGTCTTGACGACAGCGGACCTGTTCCACTCACTGTTAGCACCAGTGGGCAAGTCAGTACCGGGAATACTTCACCGCAGTTGCCTTCACCTGCTTCGCACGCAAGTTCGGCGAATAGTTCTTCCGTCGGTGGTCAAGCCGCCAGTTCATCAAGTGGCGGAGTACCCAATACGGTCGGCATTGGCCCTAGGAACGCTCTCGTTGACCAGAACCCTCCGATTAACACCCTATACGTCGGAAATCTCCCAACCAGTCCTGTTGGTGCGGGGTATCCTGCAAATTACCTCGAGGATAGTCTCAGGGACCTCTTCTCTCGACGACCCGGGTATCGGAAACTCTGTTTCAGGCAGAAGAGCAACGGTCCAATGTGCTTTGTTGAGGTAGTTTCCCTGTATTGTCTACTTGCACCCGATGCTCATAACGTAACTTTCAGTTTGAGGATGTTCACTACGCTACGAAGGCTTTGAACGAGCTTTATGGGAATTCTCTCGGTGGCCTGGTCAAGAATGGTGGTATTCGCTTGTCGTACAGCAAGAACCCCTTAGGTGTACGTACCCCGACCACTGTGGGCACCGGGACGCCGTTGCAGCAGAACAGCATTCACTCCAGCGTTGCTTCCCCTTTCCAAGTGGACGCGTTTCAGTTCCGCCAAGGTTTCGACGGTGATTCCGGCGTCATGAACATCAGGCGTGACAACTCAAACGCAACTTCACCGCCACCACCTGCCTTTGGATACGCGCGCTCACCACCTCCACCGAGGTTTGTCTCTCCACCACCTTCGGGTAGCTTTAATATGGTATCTTCTCCGACAAACGGTACCACTCTTCCTCGTGGGCCCCATGCATATGGCATTTCTCTTAGCGGCACTGGAGGGAGCTTCTCTCCCTTTGGACTACCACTGTCGTCCCCTCTTGATCAGTCATGCACCCTCCCACCTTCGCATTCAATGATACCCGATCATCCGAGCTCAGATGTTCCTTCGGCTCATGGTCACACCCAGCATTTCCCGCATCGGGCTTTGTCGCCTTCTTCCACTGTAGAGGCCGCCAGGGCCGGTTAACGGGCTGAATTATTAAACTCGCTCAATATTTTTCCACAAGCATGAAGCATCTACAGCAAACCATCTGCGCATTCTATATATATATCTGTACTTACCACCACCATGACATGTTTGACATCCCAATCCTCATTCTCAAACCATCTCTTCACTTTTCGAACCGCATCCACTTTGCAGATCACCATTTCATATTATTTACTTTGTCTCCGGCGTCCGCAATTCTTAATGGCACTTTCCATCCCACGTCTTCCTCTCTACGTTTTGCTTCGCTGAGTTTTGTGTTCATGCTCATACTCCAATCTATTGTTTATGCGATGACTCGTGCTGATATCTCTACTATACTACTTTACCGACTTCTTTGTTGTCTTTGAAATTCATGTCACGGTTGTCTTTACTTTCCCTCTTCTCCTTTACGCAACTCGTTACCAAACGACATTTCCCTGTTCGACTCATGTCCGTATGTTTCTGGTCATACTGAATATGCGTTGGTACGGTACCCCAATCATCATTTGATGTATACTAGTTTCCACGTGTTTTGTCTGGAAATTTGGCTGGTATTTTACGAACGAGAGGAAAGGTCATCTATACGCTGCATCTATAGGCAACCGAAAGTACCGTAAGATTCAAGGTTGGAAAGTGCACATCCATGGCAGTTCTTGACTGAACCTGTGAGCACCACCACCCATACCTACGACCTACTGGCCAGCGCTCTCGACCCACTCCCGACTCCCCATCTGGACGAGCCGCGAACACGCACGAGCGAATGCAAAGATCTCTTCTTCGCCCGTAAACATGGAACTCGCGCCGACGACTTCTGGGGGTAGACCCTGCACAAATGGGGACACACATGAGAGGGCGTGCGTCAGTTCCAGCCCACTGTCGGTTGGAGAGAAAAGAAGACGCGGTCGGGACTCACGAGGTCATCCATGGTACTTCGCATGTGGTCGGATATCTCGCCGTTGGCAGTGTCGTCTGAAAAGACTTGGTAGATGGGAACTTCAGAGGAGACGAAGAGTTTCGTCTGTCAGGGATAAGTAAGCGTGATCATACAGTACCTTGAGTAGGAAACACGGGAGTGGCGTACCTTTGACTCGTAGCAAGCGTCGATAAAGGTGATGAATCGCCGTGCCTGGTGTGCAGAAAAGCAGTTCAACGTACCATCCACGCGAACACACACAACCTGAGATACGTACGACGTCTTTTCTAGAAATGCTCATCTTCTTCACGTCAGTAACAAAAACGGTACCAAACGTGTTGGTGATCGCCAAGTAATCAGCTGCGCTGAGTGGTCTATCGCAGAGTTCGGCGAATGTGAACCTGGCGACGCGAGAGGTGGAGAGGGGGATGTGGATGATACGACCAAATGTAGATAGGGGGCGGTTGGCGATGACGGGGTCGGGATTACCGTCAGATGAGGAAGGAGAAGTAAGTGAGTCGAAACTCTCGTTGATTTCTGCTTCGTTCTCTGGTGTTAGGGGGTGGTAGTATACGTGCGAGAGTGCACGGGGTATACGTCTATAGTCTGCAGGATGGATGTTAAAAGTTCGAAGCAGGAAAGCAGCTGGAAGGATGGACCTGTTCCAGAGTCGAGATCGATGACTTTGAAATGTGTCTTGAGAAGCTCTATGGCAGGTATGAAGCTAGAACGCTGGATTCCGTTCTTGTATAGTTTGTCGGGATGCCGACTGGAAATGCAAATGAGAAGGGACGACGGGAGTAACATTAGGAACTGACTTGCTAGTAATAACAGAGACGACGCCGTGCCTTGAGAGTCCCTCGAGGAGTCTCCTGAGGATCATTGCATCTGCAATGTCCGTGACCTGGAACTCGTCAAAGCAGAGGATATAGGCCTCCCTGGCGAGGTCTCGCGCGACGGGGGCGATTGGGTCACCGCCATCCCCGCCGCCAACGCTTGCGCCGCCTCCCCCTCCGATGAGGCCCATGGCGAGTTTGGCGGCGTGCACACGTTTGTGTACGTCGATCATGAAGGCATGAAAGTGGACGCGACGTTTGCGGGTGAAGGACGAGGGAAGGGTGTCGAAAAAGAGGTCCATGAGCATGGTCTTGCCGGTACCGACATCGCCGTAAAGGTAGAGGCCCTTGGGTGCGTTTGGTGGTGCGGAATCTGGTTCTGGTGGTTCTCGGGAGAAGAGGCGGGAGAAGAGGGTGGGGCGGGAAAGAGGAGCGGACGGGGGAACGGGTGGGGGAGAGTAGGTAAGGAGTTGTGTGTGGAAGGAGTGGAGGTGCTGGATGATGCGACGCTGGTGAGGATCGGGACGGAGCGTGCCCGAGGAGACGAGCGAGTCGTACTGCTGCAGAGGCGAGTTTGCGGTTGGGAGAGTGGCACTCACAGCGTGGAGTAAAGACTCGGACACTGTCGCTGCAGCGGTCGACTGTCTCGCGATGCAAGCACGGACGGGCTGCGTGCGGCGTCGCTCAAGTGTCCGTAGAAAGATCCCTGTGCTCCTCATCATTACCGTCGTCGTCGTCGTCGAGTCCGAACGCGCGGTCGGCCGACCCGAATCCGGATCCGGGTTTATCATGGACGACTATGTACTTCTCCTCCTCGCCGACTCAAATCTCCCGACTGGCTCGTTCGTCGCTTCCTCTGGCCTCGAATCCTATAATACACATGGTTTCCTTGCGCACCCGCACAGCGCCTCCCTCCTCGCCTTCATCCACGACAGCCTCCACTCGTATGCCCACAGTGCTCTCCCCGTCGTCTCCGACGCCCATCGCTTTGTAGCAACCCTCACGGAGCCTGTCGATCTGCGTGGCCCCCTTGCCACCCTCATGTCTCTCGATGCTTTCTACGAATCGATTACCCTCAGCCATGTCGCTCGGCGTGCATCCACCTCGCAAGGTGTTGCCATCCTCACGCTGTACTCCAAAGCCTTTGCTCCACCCGACACACATCCGCTTGCCTCTCTCGTCGACCAGCTCAAGCTTGCCGTACGACGCGGCGACACGCCTGGTCATCTTCCCCTCTGTTGGGGGGTCTTTACTAGCGTACTCCATCTCTCGCTTGGTGTGTCACTCGATTCCTCACATCAACCCTTACCGATCTGCCCAGATCGTGCCCAGCACCTCGCCCTCTTTCTCCATGCCCGCTCCCTCCTCTCCGCTGCAGTGCGTATGAATACGATCGGTCCTTATCTTGCCCAGCAACTCTTGCTGCGCGACATACGCCCAATCCTCGACACCTTGGTCACTCAGTGCGCTACCATCTCTACCGCGATGTTCATCGATGGTTCTCGCGATCGCCCAGGTACTGATGAATTACCTCTGAACGGTCCCTCCAACACCTGGCCATTGGGTGAAATTCTCGCTATGAGACATGATCTACAACACTCGAGGATATTCAACAGCTAAGGGCTCTGTGCGTGGCAAAGAAGCTCTGATGAATATTACTCAAACTCAGTCTGCTACTGTAGGATCATATGCAAAACTATTTCCGTAACTCATCCAACTTGACAAGCACGCCTTTGTGAATGGAATAGGCTGGGATCCGAAAGCGCCTCAGAGGGTTCCATCGACATGTTTAGTGGTACTGTTTACGGTTTGGAATGAACGTTTCGAGCATCAGAAGCGATACTGGAGAACGACAGTCGGAACCCAAGCCACGTCACAAGACTGCCTACTATCTTTACATTTTCAGATTCATTCATGCCCCACCAGCCAATGCCAACCTCGCCGCAACTTCGGCCTGTCCTCTCACCAAATTTGCTAAATACGATACCATGACAGTATCTTGCAACGCCGTTGCCCATCCACCTTCTTCGTCATGGGCTGCGCCGAGCACATTCCACAAATACTTTCCGAGTGCAGGATCTGGGGGAATCTCTCCGCAAAGGATGGCCTGGACGTGTGCAAGCACGCGATTGAGTGCGTTGGAGGTGCTCACGAGGGCAGTATGTAGAGCAGGCAGGGGCGAGGTGGGGAGGAAAGTGCTTGACGGTGTGGAAGAAGAAGGGAGGAGAAGGTCGACTGCGATGACATGAATCAATGGTTGACAAAGGATATGCACTACTCACGTCCTGAGCGTTCAGACTCGTGAAATTTTAGTTCGCAAGGGATGGGTACGAATACGCAATTCTCTGCCTTTGGATACACGCCTATCGGAGAGCTGTACGGCACAAGATCGGTAAACGGACGATGGAACATGGAGGAGTAACTGACCTGATGTATGCCCTCACACCTGCGCCGACACCTTCCTCTGTCCCGGTATCAAGTGCGAGATGCACGGCAGGAAAGGGTGCAGTCTCTTGCTCGTAAAAATTTTGAATGAGGGCGGAAAAGGTACCCAAGCCCCCCGGGCTACCCTCGCTGCTTCCGGTAGCATACCACCCGACGATGCTAAGACCCTCTTTGCCCTGGGGACCTACACCGAGGCCTGCGCTGGCTGTCCCAGAGGGTACGATAGACTCGCCACGACCCTTGAGGAACATTTCGTACATGGCGCGGTGGTAATCACCGTCGACGGCGACCTGTTCTTCTGTCTCTGAGTGAAGTACGGCGAACGCATGAGTGACGTTGACCACAGTGGGGATGGAAGGGGATGGCGTGGAGGTGGGTGTTCGTGTGCCAAGAAGGGTGCCGATAACACGGTGCTGTGCGTCGGTGCGACGAACGTAGTGATCGAGGATGGAGAGAAGCGCGGTCGGGTGGACGGTCAGCGACATCGGGCGGGGTCTTTTCGGGGTGTGTCAGCGACGTTGTGTATGGCGATGACGAGGACGACTTACGGGTTGACATCGGCGGGTGTATGCGATCCGTTTTGAATGAAAATCGCAGACGAGGATGGGCCCAGCGGCATCGTCGCGTGCAGAGACAACTCGTCAGCGGAGTTGCAATCATCCTTGGCTTTTTTTTTCTTTCTACAGTCATGCCCTCAGAAGAGACAAGGGTATGTTCTTCCACATCCTCGCGAATACACACCTCAGCGAGTTCTACAGGAACGTATCGTCAAAGTCGTCGAATTCGGCCGCGTGCGTGGCTTTGCATGACACGCAAAACTTCACTAACCGACAGACAGACTGTGATGCACTACGGCTGGATTCCAATGATCATATACATGGGCTACACCAGGAGCTCCCCACAGCCCATGTTCATCAAGTCCGTCTCCCCCTTCTCTTCCTGTGTCGCGCTCACCATCCCAGTAGACTCATAAGTCCACTTGCCTGAAGTGGTGTCTGTCCCTCCTAGACTACATGCACACATGTATCCTATAATTCTCACCAAAATGCATTCGCTCCTCACTCTTTCTCATTGGTTGCATGAACTATTAGCGACACAGACGCGGTGAGCCTTTTCCTCCCCCTCTGCACTACTGCGACGATTCGATCAGTGTGGCAATCTCTGAATGACCCCAGTTGTATAGCCACCTTTGGCTTGGTTGGAACTGGGATATTCTGTCGAATTTCAAGGCCAGATATGAGCATATACCTTTCCTTTTCTCTTTCATTCGTGTTCGTTGTGCTAAACAATGCAAATTCTCCAGGTTTACTGCACACTTATTAAATGGATTCGATGTTAGTATTAATGTAACGTATGAATGGCACGTCTCCGTTATAGATACACTCTCCTTAACTCAGATGCCCCCGTGATTCGCTGGCACATCGGACACAGTTTCGTCGCACCAAGACACCTTAGCCAACATGTCGCACAGCAAGTGTGCCAGCACCCTGTTGATACTGTGGGGTCGACATATGGTGAGAGACAGATGCGGCAAGTCGGAGAAGGCTGAACAGTCAAGTATGAGCGATATGGGTGACACTGTGGGGAGAAGGACACACCATGGCGTTCAATTTTGCTTCCAGGGCTACTATGAGAGCAAGACTGTCCCCTCGTGAACGCGCAGTCAGGATGGCCATTTCTAAGTTGTCCATGCCTTCGTCTGAACCCCGAGGTCGTGACGATGGACTACCATCTGTTAAACTGGTAACCTGGGTTTGTCGGTCGTGGTCCGATCGTTGGTGGACATGTTCAACACCATCCACATCCACGGCTACCTCCGATTCGACCCTCATGACATCTTGCTCTCCAAACTGCGCATCCCCGAACACGTCATTGTCCGTTCCGTCGATATCAATGTCATCCTCCGTATCCATCGTCGAGGAGCGGATGTGTATTCCCGTCCCTCTCAAATTCGCATTCGTGATGACCCGGGTAAAGACGCTCCCTTCCGCCGCGACATCCCAGCCTGTATCGATGTCCACGTCAAGATCTGCATTCTCGTTTCCGCGCACCAGCCCAACCGTTCGTTCGCGTTCCTGCTCGACCTGGGCACGCCGACTCTGATATGCAAGACATGCGTCGACATGAGCCTCCACGACGTCTCTGTCACCGTGAACGGGTTGCGAACACACGGGACAGATTGTCCCTGTGGCACCTGGGCCGTAACGTGCGAGCCAGGTTGCCTCCTCCTTGGCGAGCTCCTTGAGTCGTGCCTGTCTTGCCTTGCGACGACGCGTAATGTATCCAATTACACGTTCTATTGCAGCGGGTGTGGTGTTCGTGCCTGCGAGGATGCCGATGGATGTTGTTGGTGCGCAGATGCGAGGCAATGGTTGGAACGCAGTGAGAGACTGGCGTGCTCTAAGAGCCGACCGTCGCTTACTAGCACTCGGTCTGTCGGTAGTCGTAGTAGAGACCCGAGGACAATAGTAAGCGCCGGTTCACATGGGGTAAAGAGAGCGAGACGTACACCTCCTCGAGGTCGTCTGCCTCCGCGAGTACCTCTGCGTCACCGATGTGGCTGATGATGTCCTCGACGCGTCGCGTTTCAAGCTTGGCGTGTGCTGCAAGGAGACGGATGGGGATGCGCTCGGAGCAGGCAGGACAGGGTCGGGTTTCGGCACATTTCGCTACAGATGTGGTAAGAGGAGGACGGGCCACTTGGATGGGCATACGTACGTTTCTTTGACTTGGGTAAGGGTTGGTCGTCTGGTACGGGGGAAAGCGAGCTGGAAGACGCTCGAGTATCCACGGCACGCTTTTTGCTTCTGTGAGACAAATGAAACATAAGTGACCCCTGAAGCGAGTTGACACGAGACAAAACGGACTCTGGAAAGGGCATGGAATACCACCCGTCAGTTGGTCGGTTCGGTGAGGGATGGATTGTCGCGACCAACGTTGGATGCAATCGAACAGTAGACATAGCATCACGTGACCTCGACGTCCTCGAACGAACCACTAGATCATCATGTCTTGCCTTGCCTATCTCTCTGCACATCCATACGCCTGCGAGTACTGGTCCGAGCCTTCGAAAACGAGCATGGAGTCGGGCTTACACACATCTTGCTTGGGAATTCTGCTAAACTCCTTACGTTCCCGTGTCCACGAGGTTCTTTTTGACGCTGACGATGATTTTTCTTGGCGGTGCCAAAATCAGAAAACGGCTTAAGGATATACCTTTTTACCCGTCGTACGGGCCTCATGGCCAAGAGTATGGAAAGACGCTCTGTCATAAGTTCGGTAACTACATTCGTTCTCATTATCACGCGGGGCACGCTCATGGGAAGACACTCCGTGTTGTCAACCATACGGGTGGACGTTATCGTTATCAAGAGCAAGCTCAAGCTATATACATCTCTGACTCGCACACCCATGCCACTTCGATGGGACTCAAGGCATACAAGAAAGTCAAACTTGGGACCCCACATACATTCCCATCGATCTTGGGAGAGACACATTGACCACGCTAGTCCACATGGCTACGGTCATCACGCATTGGACCCAGGTCAGGTCGTCCTGGGCGAGACGGAACATTCATATTGTCGAGTGCGTACTTTCGAATATGCGTATTTGTAAACACTAATGATACATTGCCTATACTTGTTTCAGAAAGTCATTAATGTGGGGAATTCAGACGCCCGACAAGCCCTTTCCTCTGTTATCCAAAACTGCGCTTCCTCTCGTAGTGTTCATGCTGAAGGCTCCTGAATGGAATCCTCCGCCCGACTGTTCCCTGCCCTTTTCCAACATTGCTTGAACTACCTCGATATCCTTGGACGTTCCAAAGGTGTTTTCGAGCTGCTGTTTGGAAGGGCGACCTAGATACCCTTGACCGCCCTGAGACGAATGGAATACTGCAAAAGCTAAAAATAGTGTTGTCGTGAGTACATTCGAACCCAAGATAGGGGGTTGTTGGTCAATGTACATACAATCGACAACTTCTGCGAGAGGGATTGTCCTACAAGTACGACAAGTCATCAGTCAATGGAATTCATGAAGAGCATATGCATTCACGTGTCTTTAAAAGCGTTCGAGTCAGCGATGCGTTTCGATGAAGCGGGTCATCCCCGTGGACAGAGGCTCACCTCCAGACTTCCACTGCTTGTACTGCAAAATCAAATGCGTCAGGTCCCGCCGTCAAGCAGAGGAATACTAAAGGGTTACCTCCACAGGTTTGACGATGATCATGTACTCGTCCGTGGATTGCGTATCCGGCTTGTACACGACTTTGGTGACGCTTTTTGTCATCGCGAAGCAAGGGTGGCGTCCTTCTAATATCGAGTTGTTGGGTATGTACAAAAGACAATTTATGATACGAACAAGCCGTTGGGGTGAAGTACACGTATGGTCGATGGAGGGTGATGGCAGTAAGAGAGATCAAAGGCGACGCGCGCCTCTTTATACACCCCAGAGCACGCCACATCCAATGACGTCTTGCCTCTATATGCCTTCGGCTCAACTCGGCTTCGAGTCACGCGACCACCCCTTCGGATCTTCGTCCAAACGCACAAGCGAGAAAGACTCCAAAGCCATCTGCTTGGATCATCCTCACCGCGGTTCGAGCGTCAGCAGCGGGTACCCAACCAGGGCTGGTCTGACGTCACAGGGCGGCTACCTTTTCCCATTCCAAGCCTATCTCTTTGGTTCCTCCAATCCTCGGGGTTAGACGCGTCAAAGGAACAAGGGATGGCCTAGAGGTCGGTGTCAGCCACCTATCCGGAAACAAAGAGACAATCACAAATGGCACACAACAGCTTACCTCCCATGGGCACACTGGAATGGGTAAACAGTTGTTGACAGTTGCTTCACCAATCGCTCGCATTGTTCGATGTTCAAAGGGTCGTTGAACATGATCGCACCTTGGATGTTGCTCAGCCATGGTGCACAGTACAAGTAAATAATTACCCACCTCGGCAAGCCTTTGAGTTGATCAAATCAAGAAGTTCACGCGGGCACCATCGTAGGGCTTTAAGCCATTGGGTCTCTTCATCCAGATTTCCAGATTCATACTGGGATGATGGCTCGCGTGGTCCAAGTTCCTGACTCTCCAGCGCACCAATGTATCCCTTGACTAGTTCCTGCATCTCCTTTCCTAATAATAGCTGTGGTTCAATCTCAGCGGATGTTCAGAGTTCCCGTCCCTTCTGCACCCACCTTTTCGCTCACGATTTCAGGAATTGTACACACAAGGACCTGAATATAACCGCCATCAACGTCTGTTTCACACTCTAGCCTTGACCGGGTTTCTTCAAGTCCGGAGAATCGGAAACCCCACGATTCGAATGCCTTCTGGAAATCCGAAAGCTCCGCGAGGCGGGAAGCTTCATGCCTGGTGAGCAAGACAGGCACCGGAGGGGACAGCTGCTTCGTTTCCACGCCTCCACTTCCTTCCTGGTGACAAAGAAAGCCACGACAAATTGACTTCAAAAATCGTTCGACGCGTACACGTTCATCCGCAGCATGTTGGTCGATAAGGACGAGCGTTTTCCCATCCGTCGGAAGTTCATCTTCGCACGTTCCATCGTCTCTTACTCCACCTGATGGGTCGTGGTCCAGACCGACAACACATGCGATAAACTTGCAGTCTACCTGACTAATGATCTGTACCTTTCGTAAATCGGCTTTCCGGAAACGTATTTGGGAAGCAGCAACGCTAGACGAGCGAGGCTGGAAATACCGGGCCGAAACCGCGTGTTTTGTGGGACAGCCGGTTTGGCAGTTGTGGAACCGAGAACTCCGACATTCGGCTGCCTGATTTACCGATAGGGGAAGGGAGGGTATCTTTGGCTCTTTAAGCGCGAAGGCATCGTTGGCCTTTCAGTAGAGTCAGTGACGTCGTCTAACACGCGGCGTGGGGACGAGAAGCGCACCTCTAGTGCCTCTCGTAGCCAATCGGGTGTGTGGTTTCCAAAAGTATCATTCTCACTACGGTTGTTTTCCTCGGCTGTCAATCGGGGTGCCCGCAATGTTCGCCTCTTCGAGCTAGCCTCAATTGATCCATCCGCGTCTATGGCGAACCGGGCACTTTGGGGATAGGAATTTCCTGTACGGCTATCGATGATGAAGTTTTCCCCTGTCGACGGATCTTTCCAGATCGTCTTCTGGGCGTCGGCCATGGGCATCTTCTCCTTGTTCGAGTTTCTCCATAAGTTGACAAATGTTCACGTGAACCGAGGGACGTACTGGCATGTGGGCAGATTCGCTGGGCGTTCCACTCCTTTCAAGCGAAACTGAACCCGACGGTGCCACTAGATTGGCACCACACTCTGGGACAAGCTTTGGCTTCTTCCTCGGGCTGCCGTCATCGGGGTTTCCACTCCTTCTCTTCTCGGGCGCAAAGTTGTGGTGAACCAAGAATGATTGAATAGTTGCAGATAAGAAAGAAGTCACGACGTTTTTGTTCTAGAAGGCATGAAGATCAGCGTGGCATTGAGCCGAGGAAGAAGCGAGCATTGCCCGAACCTCCAGTTCTACCGTTGATTTCGAGGGTTCCAGGCAGTTATCAATGTGTTTCACGGGAATGACCAAGTTTAGGACGTAAACCGGCTTCTTCTCTCCTTTACGGGGGGACCGGCGTGCAGCTAGAAATGTCGATGAGATTATCTCCTATGGCGCAGAACAAGAAGCAGACATGGCCGCAAGTTCGTCTCCCCTCCTTCGTCATACGCCTGCAAAAGAAAATTTCTCGACTGGATCGCAAAAAAAAAAATTAGTCATACATGTTTCGCAAACGTACTCGCAGCGAAGCGATTGTCGATTAATCGATGGAGGTCACAGGACGATATCGGGTGTCTATTGATATCTAGACGAGGGACAGTGTGACCAAATCAGGGCTAGCTGTGTGTGACTTACACAAAAATTGATATGACTGTCGAGCCGAGAAGCATCAAATAGGGGACAATCTTCGATCATAGAATGGAAGGCGTTCTACCTTTGTACATGCACCCACGAGTGAGATAAATCCCTCAATTCGGAGCTGTCCAGAAGTTGCGGTTATCTCTTCCGCGCACTGAGAAATGCAAGTTCCGCGTGACACTCATGCATAGGATGCTTAAACAGAAATATACTTTCCTCTGTGAATGCACGGCCATAGAAATGTCGAAACGCCGCAAGGGTGGAGCGGGTCTTGATCGGATAATAGAAGCGCGATATGAAAGTGAAACACTGAAAATGGGGGCACCGTTACCCTTGGTATCTTGAGGATATGTGACTTGTGGGGATTGTGACTCTCTCTGGTCTTGCTCGCGTCCTGAAGCGAAAATGAAATATTCGGGAATACAAGCGCGTATCCCTCGAGTTCTTGCCGAATTAATTCAATGGTTTTGTTCGGCGTGGGGTGAGACTGACGGCGAACTGGAAGCTGTTCCATTGTTACCAACTGTACGCTGTAACCGAGGCTGACACACACGTTGAAAAATGCATCACGGATCGATACGACGGTTCCGGCGGATTCCCTTCGCCAACGGATCGATGGGCCAGTGTAAAGAGACTTTCCGGCCTGGAACAGCACGTGTCAAGTACGATAGGAGATTCTGGAAGGGGAGAATACTTTGACAATGACGGACCAACTCTCGCGAGATCTTGCTGTACGAGATGAAATTTCCAGGCAAGAGAGATCCGCCATGGATGCCAGAGCTGCAGGAGAAATTTCAGTGCGCGCCACGAGCTTCATTTTTCATTGATTAATTACCTTCACCTCGGAAGCCAAAGGTAGAAACCGTTTCCAGCGAGGCAGGGTTGTAAGCTTTCGAAGAATCTGCAAGCGAGGATTGACTCAGAGACGAAATGCATTTGAAGCAAACGACTTACTGTACCGCCCACGCTCTGAACCCTGTCCGACTTTATGCAAACCGTCTTTCGTAAATCCAGACCCGTCATCCATGACCCAACAACTCCATTCGGCACAGTCAACGCCTATATCAATCTGTGAAGCTCCAGCGTCGAGAGCGTTCTGTAGGAGCTCGGAGACTATGG
The DNA here is from genome assembly GCA_038093095.1 of Boletus insuetus. Classification (NCBI taxonomy): domain Eukaryota; kingdom Fungi; phylum Basidiomycota; class Agaricomycetes; order Boletales; family Boletaceae; genus Boletus; species Boletus insuetus. Next base: position 42,060 of record JBBPRQ010000008.1, on the reverse strand, counting down.
TGGGCAGAGATGTCAGGAGTTGAGTTGAACGTAATTTTGCCCGCGTCTCTGCAGACAGCTTCTCCAGAAGTGACTCGTCCTCCATGATTATCTGACGAGACGACATTGGCATTGAACTCGTAGCAGACAGAGCCGAACCTAGCAGTGTACCGTGCGACATCATTCAAGTATCCTTAATAGGAAATAACGACTACATTTGGCAATGTCGATCAATTGCGCCCTTCACATTCGGAAGACACCGAATCCTCTCCCTGATCCATCCCAAGTGGGGGATCCACCAAGTCCCGGCATAGATGCATCTGATCGCCTCCTCGCTCCAAGCGCAAGTGCAAGCCCAACTATATCACGGGTTTCTATAGGCTGAATTATGCCATCGTCCCACAAACGAGCGGTGGAATAGAGCGCTGTCGATTGCGCTTCTATTTCGGTCTTCAAACTGGAGTGCTGATTCGGATCCCTAAACAAAGCCTCATCAAAACCGTATTCAAAAATATGAGACAGATACAAACTTTGAGACGGTCGACATCACTTGCGAAAGCTGTCCCGATCCCATAACAGACACTTTTGCATTCTGGTGGATTCTCCGTCATCTTTCGGACCGATACAGTGCTCGTGGGACTTACTGGCCACATCCACATAAAACGTGGTGAATACTGAAGACGGCTTCAGAGCGGGTTGTCCGGAAGGAGAGTTAGACAGCTTACCGCGCGCCCTGACATGCCTACACAAGGGGATATCAGCTTCGCCGGTGTTAGGAGATCTGCCTCGAATAGCTACCGTAGTTCCCGGCGCCGAAACTACCACCGACAACGACGGTCAATTTTGGGACGTCTGCGCACGCCACAGCTCGGACCATCTTTGCGCCATCCTTTGCAATCCCTCCTTTTTCGGCCTTGGAACCTACCATGTAGCCTGCGAGAGCATCAAGGTATATGCTGTCCAAAAGGGCGGGCAAAACACACCGGTAACGTTCACAAGGAAAAGCAGCGGTATTCTTCGCTGGGAACAGAGTTGAATGAAGTGGGTGGCCTTCAACGCAGAAGGAGAGAAAAGAATCCCATTATTGGCGACGATACCGACCCCATGCCCGTGGATGTGTGCAAATCCCTGGCAGGACGTGGAAAGTCAACTTTGTCATCGCTTTCAAGAGGAAATCCTGTTACAGTCACGATTGTGGGGCCATATTCCTTCTTGAACTCTCTGAAACGGCTGCCATCTACAATCCGTGCAATAATATCTCGCATATCAAAGGGCTGTCGGAGATCAGTACCGACAATGCCGTGTAATTCGGATGCTGGGTATAACGGGTCTTCCGGCGGAACAGAAGGCTTAGTTTATCTTTAGTAACGCGACCCGAGACGTTGTGCGACTGTCGCTCACCCCCACGGCTTGTCCACTTGCAATTCCCAAGCCGCCAACAATGTCGCGTGCAATAGCTATCGCGTGATCATCATCTCTCGCAAGATGGTCAGTTACACCGCTCTCGCTAGAGTGCATCATGCCACCTCCTAATACTTCCTCATTGACTTCTTCGCCTGTGGCAGCTTTGACTAATGGAGGACCGGCAAGAAAGATGCGCCCCTGTTCGCGAACAATAATATTTTCGTCGGCCATAGCGGGGACATAAGCACCACCTGGATACGTAAATGCGAGGAACCAGGAATATGAACTCTGGGCTCACCAGCGACAGATATGCCATGCACCAGTGCTATTTGCGGAATGCCGAGTGCAGACATTTGGGCCTACGAGCATGTCAACCTCGACCAATAGTCTGACAATGTGACTCGACTGAACCATGTTGTAAAAAATCCGGCCAAAGTGGTCCTTGTCTGGAAATACCTGGCATCGGCAGAATCAACGCGTGTAAAGATGGATCTCAAGACATGAACACACATTCGCCTGATGGGGAAGGGCAGCACCCCCGGATTCCACTGCGTCTGGTTAGGCTGAAGTCGAAACTGCGAGTGAACATGCGTACCGACGTAAATGCATGGTAACCCATGTTCACGAGCTATTTCCTGGGCCCGAAGGTGTTTCTTTACCTACAGACGAGACACATCAGGACATCCGATAGCCTGTTATAGCGACCCCGTTCACCGTCAAAGGATAGTATGACCCTCCCTTGACAGTAGCATCGTTGACTACAACGACACATTCTTTCCCAGCCACTCGCCCAATACCGGTGATGATTCCGGCACCAGGAATATTCTCCCCGGGGTATACGTCATGTGCAGCTAGCTGTGATAGTTCTAGGAAAGGCTTGTTTGGATCCAGAAGTAACGACAGTCTGGGATGGTGTGAAGTCGTGCTGGAGACTGTGGACCGAGACTGACCTCTCTCTCGGCAACTTCTTGCCTTTGCTTCGCATCCGTTCTTGAGCCTTGGGGCCACCGCCCTCCTTTGCCTGGGCAATCTTGGCTTTCAGATCTGACACGAGAGCATCCATGCTCTCTGCCTTTTGTCGGAACTCGGGCGTGGCGGTTGAGACAAGGGATGGAAGGACAGATGTATGGTAGAACCGGCTAGTGGTTGCAGCCAGGTGTATTGATCTAGAGAATGCAGCTTGCAACATGTTCTGAGCGCAGATCCGTGGAAAGTGGATTGGTGCATGAAGATGCGAGACACAGATGCCGGCACGGAACTTATGATCGGCTACATAATGCTCCGGTGAATTCTATTCAAGTGGTACTACTGTACTAACTCGTCGAGGAGAACAAGTCTAGAAGTCCTGCCATTCACCCCATTCGTCATCTTTTTTCGCCTTGCCGTCACTTGGAGTGTGTGATGGGGGTGAGCCGGCGGCCGTCTTGCTCGTGTTTGGAGATGGTAACGTGTCAGAGGAGTCGTGGAAGACATCGTCGGTATCATCATACAATGCAGATGTCTCGCTCTCATCACAGGTGGCGAGAGAGGCATAGCCAGATGCAGGAGGACCTGCTCCAATTCTATCCTTGACCGTACCGACCATATCATTGACATGGTCGGCGACGTCAACGCCCAGTTGAGTCTTTGACCATTCGTTTACGGACAGGCCAGCTGCTTGTGCACGTTTGTGCGCCTCTGAGACGTAACCACGAACACTGGTGTGCAGGTTCGGATCCATTACTCGTTCCATGCCTGGCTGGATCACATTATCGTTTACGGCACGCGAGGCACCCGCAAGGACCGCGGAGAAGAGGGACCAGCCTTTAGTCAAGGCGGCTGCTGGGTTATCCTGAAAGTCGGCTAGTGATGGGGTAGCAGCGGAGGTGAGGGTGAAAGAGGGGTGTTGGGAGGGTGGGGGCGAGGGCGTGTTTCCAAAACCTTGATAACGTCCGCCTTGGGAAGGGGGCAAGTCTGTGGAGCGAGCTGCATTCGCATGACCAAGAGAGGTAAAGTAGGCTTCGTTGGCAGACTTTTGGTCGGCGTGGGAAGAGTCAGAAGGCTGAGGAGAAGAGGTGGTGGTTGGGGGACTGCGTGCAGAAGCCCGGGACTTGCGGAGACCCTGAGCGGATGATGGGCGGGTCGGGAGCGTGGCGGTTGAGAGGTGAGTCGCGGGGGGGCTGGATGGCGTCCAGGGCTTTCCCGCTAAGGCATAGTCCAACTTGAGGGAGGGGTGTGGGTAGGGAGGGAAGTGGGGCGGGGGGTGACGCACCTTTTCGCGGTACTGGGTGGCTGCCCACGAATGATAAAGAGCATGTGGGTCCATGCCAACAGTGTAACCACCCTGATCAGCGGGGGAGTAGGACTGGAGGAAATGCTTGAAGGGGGCATTTCCGCCGAGCTGCGAAAGGGTGTGTGACAAGGGAGGAGGGTGTGAACGGGAAGCGAACCTGCATGCGTTTGAGCTGATCGCTCTGCCAGGTATCCATCGAGACGGATCTCACGAAGCTGATGGGAGGGGATATTAAATGACGTATGCTAGGAAGGGGGAATCTACCTGATATGCACGCCGAAGCCTCTGTGGACGCCGGCGCACTGGAGACAGAGGAAGATGGCGAGGGAGACTGCGGGTCTGGGGTGAGGAGCGGGGAGTGGGAGGAGGGAACAAGTACCTGAAGCCCATTGGGGATTTGGGTTGGTACAGTCTGCACACACGTTGTTTCCGAGGTCGCTGCGTTTTTGGAGTTGGGCGAGGATGGACATGGAGGTGGAGGGCGTGTGAAGTTGTTCGGGCAGGATGGGCCGGTCATTTCCGTCTGTGAGGATCTCCATTCGGTGGTCGTCTTGCGGTGTTTGTGAGAAATGACACTCGTTCATACGAGAGACCATGCATCGACCCCCACCTCGACGACGTGAGAACTTATCTTATCTGATTCCCAACCATTCTAAAGAACCCCCACTCGTCTCTCCCCTCCCCATGATCCAGAAATCCAACACACTCTCCACCGACGATCACAAAAACCTCGACTGCTGGGGACAATGGTGGGGTCGAAGGTATCCTCCTCTTCCCCCCCTTCCAATCCCCACCCGCTCACCTCTCTCCAGACACTACTCCCTCCAACCCGTACAGCATCCCCTCCGCGCACGCATGTGCGGCTTTGGCGACAAGGTCTGTCCCCCCCTCACCTCGCCTCGTCCTGCCTCCCCACAATCCCTTTTACCAGGATCGTCGTCCCCTTGCTCCCGCTGCCGTCGCCAAGATGGTCGTCCGCAGGGAAGACAACTCGATAGTCGATGTCGAGTGCGTCCATCCCCCGACCGTCCCCGTCTTCTCACACTCATCCCCAACAGCGAACTTGACTTTTCCTTTTTTCTCGTCACCGTAGACCTATGGTCAGCGGACGGCAAACGTGAAATGAACCTCGTCCTCCACCCATCGTCCTCCACCGACCGCTACCTCTCCACCGTAGCCACAAAACCGAAGAAATCGCGCACCACCGTGCCAACCGCAGCCTCCCCCCGCAGCGACCATCCCAGCCCTCCCTCCTCTCACTCTACCCCAAACTCTGCTCCAGAGCTACCCCGTCCTCCGTTGGACTCTCAGGTGGGCATCTCTCCCTCTTGTCACTCACGTAAACATCAATCTCTCCGTTAGTCAGGCATGAGCTCCTTCATCCAAACGGAGTCTCCTTCTGGATTTACCACCTCCGGTTATTCTTATACGTCCCCCGACTCGTCCATTCCCGATCCCATCCCATACTCCAACTCAAATCCCTACACTACTTCTCCCGATTCCCCCGATGGTTGGACTTATCCTTCCCATGGCACGCACAGCATCCAAAATCAGCCCCTTCGTAACGCCCAAAGGGCCGGTATACCACCCGCTCCATCTGGCGAGCCATGGAACACTCAAGCCATCTATCGTACAGACGCGGACACGCCCACTTTTCGCACTTGGCCAGGTGCCGAGTCGTCATACCAAACCCCCATGCATTCTCATGCGAGCGTCTACAACACTCACGATATCGATCCCTCAAATCGCCCTTATCACCCACCAGTTCAACCCGACGGACGTGAATACCATCAATGGAACCATTCTCAGCACGATTCTTATGCAGCAAATTATGATACTCCAACCCTCTATGGTGCACCCGCTTACCCACAACAGCCCCCTCAAACGCCCTACTATCAAGCCAGTTATCCACAAAGCAATACATCATCATCACCACCCGCAAGTTCTCCTCCTCTTACCAGGCATGTATACACACGCACACTCGTAGGACCGCTCTCTTGCAACGCTTGTCGCCTCTTGGACGAGCACCAGATACCCGGGATATTTTTCCTCTTTCAAGACCTCTCCGTACGCACGGAAGGTTTGCACAACTTTATCACGAGGTTGTTTTTTCATTAACGCGGTGCTCAAAATATGCTTCCAGGGACCTTTCGACTTCGCTTACGGCTAATGAATGTTGGAGAGTGCGCATGTTTACTCCGTCTGGGGTAGCTTGGGGCTGCGGTGTTGATTGTCTTGTTCTTATCCTAGCTCATCAACGCCAGAGGCTGACGCGCTGCGCGTTCACACACACGTATCTCCTGTCCTAGCTCAGACTTTTACGGACCCTTTTGTTGTTTTCTCCGCCAAGCGGTTCCCAGGAGTACCAGGTATGTAAAAACGGAGTCTATTTGACAACTCAGATTCCCTTTACCATACCCGTCAGAAACCACTGCCCTCTCAATCGCATTTGGCAATCAAGGCCAAAAGCTTCCATTGGTAAGATCCTTCCTTCCCCCGAACGTACCGGAAGCTGACTACGACCGGGTCTGCGCCTCAGAGGAACCGCCATGGTGCCGGAAAGCATGGCCGTAGACCCCACCGTGAGGGCGATTCAGAGGGATCCGATTCGTCGGATGACACATGATCTAGATTGGAGCCAATGGATATTTTCGACTTGCTTCCCAGCCAATCATTGTTACCCATGCAGCCCGATAATCTCTCCATTTGCTATGTATCCACTACTCCTGCTTGACTTGAATCCACTGCTTCGGCGCCCGCTGCACTGCTTCTCGCCGAGCCTGTCTTCTCTCATAGAGGAGGACTGCGCGGACAGCTTCCGGGTAGTTGCGATAGACGCGCTGAAGTGTGATACTGGCGATCTCAACTTGGCTTTGCGAGTCTGCGTGATTCTGTAGTGTGGCCGGTGGCGTGTTGGCAGCCCGGATGGGCTGTACCAGGCGGCCTCTTTGCAAATGACCGAGAACCTTGGACAAGACCTGGAGCGTGACAGCATGTGGACGCCACATGGACAAACCAGGGATGACTTGATGTAGGATATGTAGGGGATGCGCGAAATCGGTCGAGCTCTCTGACAATACCAGTCTAGACCCTACCATCTTCGTCGCAGATTTGACCGCCTTTGCCCTCCGTGTCTTCCGGCGCATAGGCGCCTCCGAGGCAGGCATGTCCACATCAAGGGCCATCACGTCAAACACCAACGGTGACTCAGGGGATGGGTTCCTGACAGTGTGGCCCTTATGCGAATACGGGATGAGGACTCGCTCGAGGACCTCAAAGGCGCGGTCTAGTTCGCCCGCTCGAACCAGAGCAACCGCCAAGTGATTCCAGTTATGTGCATCGAAACTAAATCCCTCCGCCTTTGCCTTCGTCCAAACGTCCAACACCGCATGATGTTCGCCTGCCACAGACAAGGCATCGATGTAGATAGATAGTGGCATGCATAAGAGATTCGAACGTCGCCTGAGTATGGGAGTGGAGGTGGAGCTGTCTCCCTCGAAGAACATATTGGCACGGGACAGTCGTAACGCGAGTTCCCAAATTTGAGGCCATAGCTGGCGAACGATGTCAATGTTATTTGTGCGGCGATGGACGTCCAAAATGATTGTGAGAGACTCCAAGGACGATCCGCCGCCAGCTTCCAACATCCCATTGAACAGCCGTCTCACTTCCTCGGGCTTCTGCTTCCTCGCATACACTAGCATGAGTGGGCTGTAGAGATTCCCAAGAGCAGATGGGCGAGACTCGGAACCGATCCAGCTAGGGTCAGCCGCGTCTGCATCCATGATCCGTCTCAAAAGCGACTCCGCATGCTTCAAGCTTTCTTCCGTCCGATCGTTTGCGTATGCTTGGAGGACCTGCTTGTAGGTGACAGAGCTAGGCCTAATCCCGCGACGTTGCATATCCTCGTAGCAGGCCTTTGCTTGAGCTTTAGATCCCTGTCGTACGTAACCGGCCATGATGATGGACAGCATATATGCGTCGAAATGCGAAAGTGGTCCCCAAGACTTTGCTTTCTCTCCCATCTCCGAAAATAGTTCCTCGGCAACGTTCATCTTCCCAGCGTCGCAAGCAGATTGAATGACCAAGGCGTATGTGTAACGGTCAGGACGCACGCCAACCTGCACGAGTTTGCGAAACATGGAGAGCACGACGCGAAAGGGTGTACCGATAAGAACGTAAGCCTTGAGGAGTGTGTTGTAGACCTCGATGGATAGATCACAACGAAAGTGCGAAGATTGTCGGAGGTAGTCGAAGATACGGACAACGCCTTCCCATGACCCAGCTTCCACGTGAGCATTCATGAGAGATGTGATCATCTTGCGATCGGGGGTGATACCTTCATGCAAAGCTTGCAAGTAAAATGCTTCTGCTGCTACGGCATCTTTCCTTCGAGCAAGAAGGGCAATAACACTGGTGTAGTGAACGCGATCAGGCTTGATTTCGGCCTTACGCATCTGATCAAAAATGGCAGCCACCGAGTCCACATCGCCTTGCCTCGCAAAGCTTTGGAGGATGATGCTATAGACGTGACCATCTGGACGACAACCAGCTTCTAGCATCCTCTCCAACCAGAAGTCGATACCATCAAGATTGGCCAGTTCTGCATGGGCAAGAATGACGGTAGTGTAGTGTATGATTCCTGGACGTTCAGTAAGAAAGTTGCCGCCTTCCGGAGTAGTTGGGAAGAACTTGTGAAAGAGTTCAACCACCGTATCCGCTCTACCCGCAACCGCATAGGCATGCATCAACATACACCGTGCGACAGGTAAAGACCAGTTGTTGTCGTTGTGCTTGCTGAAGAAGAGCTCTGCACGGTCCACGTCGCCACGACGCGCATATAGATGGAGTCCAGTCGAATGATACAATCGGGGGTCGATCGAAGGTTCCATGGATGCGAATATTTCGTGCGCGAGAGTAAACCGGTCTTGTTGTGCAAGCAGTCGAGTCAACTTGGCCTGGAGATGGAACTGGACCGGGAGCTGCTGTCTGCCCATTTCGAGTACGAGGGCATGAGCCTGGTGAAGTAACTTCTTGGCACAATACGTCTCCAAAAGCAACTCGCCCATGTGCGATCGATCGTCTTGGGCTGACTGCGAGCGCGAGTGCAACAGACTAGCCCCATCGGAGATGTCTGCAAGTAGATTGTGAATTGCCTTGCGGAACGACGCAGCCTGTGGGAGGGTGATAGTTCGAGTGTGACACAGGGGGCCCAAAAACTTCCAATCTCGAATCAGCAGGTCGAGTGCGCACGATGCACCTTGCCGATGGCGCAAAAGAACCAAAATATTTCGGTAGACACACAAAAGAGTGCACCTATCGGTATGGCTGGGCCTAGATCCTCGAATTTCCCGAATCAAGTGGGATGCTTGTTCTACATCTCCTAACCACGCATGCACCTGGGCAGTGAAACACTTGAGAGGTATGATCTCGGGGGAAGCGTCATCCAAATGTGATTTCAAATCGCGCAAAACAGGATCCAGACGTGTTCCCCAGGTATACAACATCGGTAAGTCGGGTGGAGCATCGCCGTACAGCTCGAATGCAGTGAGAAGGCGTTGAATGAACCGTAGTTGCTCTCTTGGGGTAAGTGTTGGGTTGCTTGCATCCGCCTGGACTGATGCCATATAAAGGTGCCAAGCGCACTCGGGATCGAACGGAGTACGCGCAGTCAAAAGGGAACGGAGATTGTCTGCGGGCTCTTCTGGTTCATGCGTGGGGCGGACAGTTTGTGGCAAATCGAGCAAACGCGTCTGAGAGTAGAGGATGCGTGCGGCAGATGAAGAATGGCGCCGTGTAGACCGCTGAGAAGGATGGGAGAGGGGTTGAGATCGACGCGGAATGACTTGATCCAACATGAAGAGTCGATTTCGAGCTGGAAACAAGAACGTCAACCCTAACGCCAGACGATATGAAGCAAGAGGAGTACTTGGACACCATGGTGAATGTCGAGCGATGCAAGACGAGCTAGACATTGGGTCCGAAGACGGAAGCCAACATTGATTACACTCGGTGGATGGGGGCTCGACGGCCTTTTCCTTTCCCTTGGATTGTCGCGGCAGAGGTGAGAAGAAGTCATTGGGAAATGGACGCCTCGCAGGCCGTGCCATGGATGTGAGAGCCAGCGTGAGGAGACGTGCAGCTGACGGTCTTGATTTTATGGCAGCTGCCAAAGGCTCGACCATGAGCACAGGCCGAGGGACTGTCCTGGCGCCAGTTTGAAAACGTTGGTGACAGCGAAATGTAGAGCAAACCTACCTAGCGATGGACTTACCGACGTTGTTGGTTGCAATTTTGCTAGACCGAGTGTGGTCTGGGGTGTTAGTTATTACGTAATAACAAAAAGTTATTTGAATAAATAAATATTTTGAAAATAAATAGGCACGAACACGTGTACATATCACATGTCCGTCTTCCATTCCATTCTCGCACACTGCTCATCTCCGGTGTGCCAACTTGACACCGATGATTGCAACCTGTGACCCCGTGCAACGACGTTGACGTGGACGACTGATCGCATTTAGAACGATCTGATATTGATAGCGCTTTGGCTCACTGGCTCGACCTCATACCGGAATCCCCGGGTCGAGGCAACATTCAGATATGGTTCCATGTGACTCCCTTTCTTCCTATCGTCCTCGCCGTATGGCAACAGATGCTTTTGGTATGAAACCTGTTCGAGTGTGCTGTGCGATAGAGCTTCCCCTTCCTGATCCACCTCGTATCTTTCCATCTCGCTCAGGATGTCGAATCCTGACACGTCTTCGGGCACTTTGCCCGCTCATGAAATCATCGTCATCCCTCCACCCAGCCACCAAGACAGACTGCTGCTGCTCGATCAGTGCATCAATGTGAGGATCGACGTTTTCGTACATGAGCAGCAGTTTTCGCTCGATGTTGAGGTCGACGAGTACGTCGTTCTCTTTCGAATCCACTTCTGCATTTCTTATCATTCATTCCAATAATCAATATATCTCAGGCATGATCCGATAGCAACCCATTTCTTGCTCCGGCTAGTACCATCCCTGACACCAATTGGGACAATCCGGGCCTGCAGAGCGGAGGGGGGTAATTATTACAAGCTCAGCCGTCTGGCTGTTCTCAAGCCGTATCGGAAATATCACTTTGGGCGTGATCTCGTGCTTGCGTTACATCGGTGGGTGAAAGACGATGCGATACGGTCTGGATTGCAAGTTGCCCAAGTCGTCTGCCACTCGCAGTTGCCTGTTAAAGGGTTCTATGCCAAGTATGTCAGATCTGCTCCGTGTCACATCCCCATGTCGTGAGTTGAATCGTCCCCCAAGGTATGGTTACCAACCTGAGGTGATATCTCTGCTTCCCATGCTATCGATATGTACTCATTCTCCGCGAACAGGGGGATGAGTTTGATGAAGACGGCGCTCCTCATCAGAAAATGGTTGCTTATCCATCATCGTAACAATATTATCGCAGTAAAGTAACAAGTTCGTGTACTTTGTCGCTAGACGTGTCACGAAGTATATATCAACAAGTAAAATAAAGGGGTGTTCTAACAATACAGTGACTGCTGAGGTAACCGTCGTGATCAAGTCCAGTGTCGTAAACGAATGAACGGATGAGCATAGGTGAAGAACGAAGCACAATGGCCTCTACTGATCAAGTGCAGAAAGTAAAATCATAGTCGGGTATATCTATTTCCACCGTCATCGGGGCCTACTCCATCGCTTTCGCTCTCGGAGCTAAACGCTTCTGATTTGATCGCACGAAGGGCGCGGAATGGGCTCTCGGACGGGGATCCAGGAAGAATGCTGAAGTTGATGCTAGTTCCGACACCAAGGCCGGTCGTGCCTTCTTCGTAGAGTCTTCGCGCTGCCTCGTACTCGATTTTCTCCTGCTCCGCTTGAGCTAGGAACGGCTGGTTGGAAGATAGATGAGTACTTTATGTCGCAATTATAATGATCGACGAACCTTGCGTTCGTCATCAGTCATCGATCGCCACTTTGCAGCAGCTAAGACGCTTTGCTTGGTGGTCTCCTGCTCGTCGCCAAAAATTCCCTTTACTAGCAGGGGATCCGAACGAATCCGCTGCAAGAACATGAAGTACGCGCTCAACGGCTTCTTGGGAGCATTGGGGTCCTTGAGATTGCTCTTCCGAGATCGACCCGCCTTCCGTTGTGCTGTCCGGAAAGCGTTCTCTCGCTTGATATCTTCAGGCGTCAAAGTCCGCATGTAAGCAGCATTCTCGCGCTCGCGTGTCTGTTTGAGAAGAAGCGATCGTTGCTTGTATGGCTAATCATGGAAGCTCTAATCAGCCGTAGTTATCAAGGGACACTGGCGCAGCACATGCCTCCTTTTCTTCCGCGGTCAGGTCCGCGTACTCCTGACCGGCTTCCTTGGCAGCCTGTGCAACATTAAGTTTTCTCGTACTCGTTGCCTGGTGGCGCTGGATCCAATCTGTGAAGTAAAGCTGCCAAGCAGATGGTGCTAATTTGGGCGGCTTCAGGAGAGATTTGAGAGGAGCTGAGTCGGAGATAATGAAGTTGGTAATTAGCATGACGACAGTCACAGAAGGGACGGATATGATCAGATATACACGTACGCGATTCGGGTGATTTCGAGTCCTTGGGGGACTCATCTGGTGGCGACTTCTTTCTTCGTCGCACGGTGGCGTCACGATCATCACTAACAGAGACTGACTCTGCACGACGGCTGTACGCCCGTGTCAGCGTAGCAACGTTAGGAGACGGAGCGCTCGATGATTGGAACATGAGACCCAGGGGATTGGCATCTCTCCTCGGTTGGAATCGTTGGGCCCTGGCTGTGTAAGGGTTCTCGGATAGGGGCGAGCGGGGGCCGGAGAGAGGGCCGGAGGTGGTGGAGGGTGCATAATGAGACGAATCCCACAGTTGCGATGCCCACGCGGGCGGTCTCAGTGAAGTCTCGGCAGGAGATATTGAGGCCACACCGAGACCAGGAGAGCTGAGGTAGTCATCAGTTTCTGTTGGCGATAGCGATCGAGGGAGAGGATGTAGGGCAGCGAAATCAGAAGGGGAGAAGGAAGCATTCTGAGGGAACGCGTTGCTGCCGTACGTGATGAAGGGGGGAGGCGACTGTGGGTCTGATTGTGTACCCCGTATGGGGATGGGGGAAGAAGAGGATGGATCCAAGGGAGAAACGTGGGAGTCGTTTAGCCACTGAGAAAGATTGGAGTCATCGAGATCGAACATGGGCTCGTCGAAGCCGCCAAAGGAGTGGGAGTCATAGAAGGTGCTGCTGGGAGACGCGTCTGGGACATCGAAGTCGGAGGCGCGACGTGGTGAGGCGGGATTGTCAGAGAGGATGGGGGAGATGGGCTGATTGTAGGCGAGGTCGCGGGAGGGATCCCAGGAAGGGGAGAGGAGGGAGTGATCATCGAGCTCGAGGGGGCCAAAGATCATCTGGTCAGTGTCGGCTGGGGAGACGAGATCGTAAGGGGAAGTGTCGACAAAGTTTGTAAGGGAAGCCGCGTCCTTCATGGGAACGTCAACGACGGGAGTCGGACGATGGGTGCGATGAGGATAAGGGGAGAGTGGCATTGTACGAGGGATGGACGGAGGAGTAAGGTATGGCGGGAGATTGGCTTTAATAGTCGTCGGAGCCGGTGGATGATTAGAGAGCGAATCAGGAGAGGTGTCAGCGGTATTCAAGGAGCTGTATACGTGAAATCGGGCAAGGACGAGAGGGGCTCGGCAGGATAACCATAACGGTCCTCGAATCCTGTACCCAGCTGCCAAACCCAAACTGGTCATCATGTGCCAGCCTGACTCGTCTCGATTCAGCAGTTTGGTTCTTAAACGTTGAACGCCTGCGCGTCTACAATTGGTCGAATATCGCAAATCTGTCGGGTTGACATGCTATATCAGGCCCTCCAATAATATCACTGCGAGACTTACGCGCGCTGGAACCCACACGCTCTCAGTCCTCCTGCTCACATGGATACGTGTCCATGCGATCGAACTGGTTCAATACGTACCTGTTCTTGTAAGCAACCACTTAGTGAGCAGCGGCGCTCGGGGTCACCTCAACAACGTCGACGTTGGCCATGGCAGTGCCAGTGGCAGAAAGACATACGCGTGACCGGCCCTAGAGTAAGACTAAAACGAGCAACCACGACCCAAGACGGCGGGTCCTATTGTACCTCGCCACCCGCCACCGGCGCAATTAATCCGCGTTAGGTCATTGTCCCAGGAAGTTGCAAGGCTGTGGCCTCTTTGCACCATATGTTTTCTACTTTATTTCTCAAACAGTACTGCATTTAGTAGCCAGCGAATCGCGCCCCATCGAGCAAGGGTCTACCAATCATAGAATTACAATGGATTCCACCGACCGATACCGTGGTCCATTGTAGACGCTCTTCCCCGGCTAAAAACAGATGCAGGAAATCAGTTTCTTTGCGCGATGCGCGTCGCTCAAACGGGAAGAAAAACCACCCACCTCCCAGTCCTTTACATCCTTCATGATCACCCTTTCACGCTCCAGCATCGCTTCCTGTCTACGGTACGCGTCCCGATCCCCTTCGGCAAGGAGAAGCGGGACGAGATGGATGCGTGACCAAACTTTCTCCCTCTGCAATTCCCTAGAGGGGTAAACGAATCGTCAGGGTCCATATCTGAGAAATTGCGCTTTTTCTGGCACGGCCCGAATCAGGCCACGTCGTTGATAAGAGGTCGGCCGGATCCTCCACCGAGGGAGACACGTTTTGCGATGAGCGCACCATGAGAATGCACGTGTTACAGCCAGCGGACCCCGTATGCGCTATTTGCGAATAAACTCACCTCCTTTCTAAATTTCCCTTTCCAACACGATAGAACCCGTACGCACACACGGCCGTCACGGCACCTAGGATGGCCAGACCACTAGGTCCACGAAAGGGAAGGTTGCGTTTGTACCTTACGGCTTCAAAACCCCCCGGAGGGGGCATATCCCTGTGGAGGCGGCGCAGCGGTCAATTTTGTTGAATTGCATGTAACTTGTCGACGTACTGCCGGTAGGGTATCGACACTGAGGCACCGATAGCTCAGCATTCCATTCGCTGCAAACAAGCTCGCTACTCACTCGTTATGGTGAACAGCTGACGAGGAGTGGTGGATGATATGTCAGACGGTGCTGATGGTAATTTGGCTAAGGCAATGTCAAGACCAGCCCTAAAGCCACGTGTTGCCACACAACTCCACTACACTCTGGAACAAAAAAAAAATTGACAGATTCAATGGCGGCTTGTTCCGATGCGATCTTGTGGTCGACAGTTCCTGTGGTTATTGTTCTTACAAATGGCACCCTTGAATGCCGTCACACTGCGCCCCATGCGCAGCGCGAGCGCACGTTTGTATGAACGCCCGAGAACGAAAACGGGTCCACACACCGTGCGGGCAAGCGAACAGAAGCTATGATAGAGAGAGCCTTTGATTTTTGCATTTGAGCGCGACATGCGGGACATGGCTCCGCGTGTTCATTACGACGAGCCGCGAGCTACGAGATACGTGGTTAGAAAATTAGCGGCTGCCCTGATTCGGGACTCAACGCCAGCAAAGGTTTCAATGAGTAATAAATAGCCAAATGCCAACTCAGCGTCTCACTCTCCTTTGACGCCGTCCAAAGCACCGCCATCATGTCCCACAACCAATCCCCAGGTCCTTCCGCTCCCCCCAACTCCCAGATGTTCGTCCAGCCTCCCTCCGTCATTCCTTCCGCAAGACAAAGAAACAAGGCATACGCTACAGGTATTGCCGCTGGCGTCGAAGATGAAAAATATCAGGCAAAATACAAGGAGTTGAAACGAAAAGTAAAGGAAATCGAGATGGTGCGTTATACTTCTCCCTGTGTCCGCTCTGTCTTGATCATATCCTTTCGCAGGACAATGACAAGCTCCAGTTCAAGGTCCTTGTGGCCAAAAAATCCATTCAGCGAATGAAACTGGAAAGAGCGTAAGCATATCTTTAACTCCCATCTACTCCCCATCTTATGTGACATCAGTGTGTTGTATGAGCGACTGTCCACCGTGCCTCCTTCGCCAGATCTTCACGGTCACGCCTCCCTTCCTCCCATGCATGCTGGTCCTGGGGTGCCACCCCAACACGCACAGCAAAAACCAGGGCCCGGCCAGCACCGCGATCCCCGTAACATGGACATCAATGACTCCAATACACCGGACTATGTCCATCCATCTGGCAATATCCGCGTGATTTCTGGTCCAGACGGGCGCCCAGTCCAAGTATCGGATGCTCCCATTGGCCCAGGAATGCTTTCTCATGTAGTGTCTGCCACGCATATGTCGCGGCGCGGTTCCGTCTCAGGTCATGACTCCCGCCAGCTTCCACCCCTTTCACAGTTGACTCCGGTGCAACACCTCGAGCATCCGCGGAGCCACGCGCAATCACAACCTCACACGTCCCATCTTCACTCGCACAGCAACGGATCTGATTCCCGCTCCCGTCCCCACTCCTCGTCGCATTCCCGAGGTCAGGGTCCGCCGCAGGGGTACCACCAAGGAGCAATCCCTCACCCACAGCAGTATCCTGCCGATCCCGTAATCTCTGGACAGGGAATACAAAGTCCCCCTCTCGGCCATGAGAGAGAACGTTCCAGAAGGTACGATACTCACGAACGAAGCAACCATATTGGCGATCCCTATCCGCACGGGCGACATCCGATGGCGCATGCGTCACCCCACTCAACCATCATGTCACCTACCAGTGCTCGCGGATCAACCACACGTGCTCACAATCACCAACGTGTCGGACCTGGTGTGAACATCAGTCACCCAGACTTTGACCATGAGCGTGACCTTGAGAGGGAGCATAACTGGCCACGTCCACGCGAACATGATTACGATCGCGAAGCTCCACGTGACTACACAAATTCCGCACCAGTCCGTAACTCACCTCCTCCGCATTTGAGGTCAAGGCTAGACAGAGACTATCAGGATCATTCTTCTTATCGACTGCGGGAGGACCAAATGTATCTTCGCGAGCCCATTGGTCCAGGCGTGTACGGTCGATCGTCTCGCTCTGATACCCCCGGGTCTGGTTCCGGCTCTGCTGAGGCGCAAACACGATCCGACGCACACTCGCAATACTATGATCGGGAGCGCCAGAGACCCTACGCACCCCGGGGCATAAATCAACCCCAAGCACCGAATGAGGATATTGATTTTGTTCACGAAGACGGTCGTTTACACGATCGTGATCGTGACCGTGGTGGATCATACATACCACCTGAACAGCACCGTCCTCCTTTGGAATCCTCGAGAAAGCGCTCTCGTAACGATATGGATATAGACGGGGAAGATGACGTTGTTTCAGCCCCAGGGGACAGTTCAGGAGGCGGAGGAGATAATTCCTTGAGGTATGGAGGAAGCCATCGGACAGATGATAGAGGCTCGAAGAGACTCCATCAGGAAGGTATATCGTCATCCGCCCAAGGCTATGGTGGGCACGACGAACCAGAGGAAGGACACTCCGATGATTAGGGGTTCGGTGCATGTACTCCAGACTCCCATATAGAATTTCTTGTGCTAAAGTGCTTGCAGTCATTATTTCATTGTCAATACTGGCCCGTGTTTATGTCGGTCGTTGTTTTGGGTAATATCATAACTTATGGTTGTCTGTGGATTCGCGAGTGACCCCGACATCTCATGCCAACGGATCAACATAAAAGTGTAAATCTCCCGCAGCGCGCCTGGTATACGCCGCAAATCTCTAAAATTAGCTCCTGCTGGCCAACCAAGCCATACAGGGTGACCTCGGGAAATATGACGGGGACGATCTACAAACCAAGTAATCTGAAGGGTTCGACAGGCCGCTCCTGTCTCCAAAGTAAGAATTATGACGCACAATCCCACACCTCTTGCCCGTCGAGGTTCGGCGGCCATGCCATTGTAGAACGCTCCACTGATACTGGCGGTTCGATATTCTTGCTCATCGCCGGGCCTACAAACTTTCCCCATTCTTCTTCCTGTGCCCAATACGCATCAACGTCTGCCCGACATCTAGGCGCGTAGTTCCGCGGAACAGTCAAGTGATGATGTCCGTCCGCAGGCAGCGCTGCCACGCTTATCAGAAGGCGGTGGTCTAGGATCATGTCCATAACAGTGGCAATGCGATCAAGTTGCCCTGGCTCGGGGAACATTGTCTGATGCGCCTCCGTGAGAAGCCGCCGAGCCACGGGCATGATGTACGGCGCATTCGCCAGGTCCGCGGGTTGGTCAATCACTGGCGGTGCGCAAACTGGCTTCTGATTTTCCGAAACCTGTAGCCTCGGCATGCTGAATAAAATCACAGAGGTGTAGATGCAACACTAACCGCGTGACGGAATGGAGAGTGGCATGGACTATATCTCCGATGAGTGGGAACCAAAGACAATAGCGCGATGGCTCACCTTGGTTGACAGGTGGCCTGATTGTGGTTGCCATTCCCAGTGACAGACACCTGGGAAGACCGCGTTTGGTGAGACGACATTGTACGATGGAGCTCTCCAGCGGGTACTTTCGCCCAAACTGAAAAGTACTGCTTTCCATTAGGATTCAGACTGTGCCAGCCAGGGGTCCCACCGCTGATGAGATCCACTGACTGATATGATATTACCCATGCTCGGGCATCCTCGATCCATACGTGCGGGTCGTGTGATCGCTCCACCTACTGAGCTCGGCTGCTATGTTGTAGAAGATGGCTGGCCATAACATTTTAGATCAGTCCTAGAATACACATTCTGCGTATGGATCCGCAAGCTAACTGCATTTGGCAGGCTATCCGTAAGAATCTACAGTCAGCCTGCAGACCATTGATTTATCCCACTTGAGTGTGAAGATCAAACGGAGGTCAACGGCTCTAAGCTTGTGTTCAAATCGGATATCGATGGAATGGTAATTACATGACCTGGTGGAATAGTTCAACCACGTCATCAATCCCTTTCCCCTCACCGATACACATGGTCCGCTGCCAAAAGAATTCAACTGGTTACATCCCCGGAGTCGGGCGAATGACTCACAATGAAGATTTGCTGCAATCTCCGCTTCGACCCTGTCACCGTTCGCTAGCAGTTTTGCTTTGTTGTATAGAAGCTCCTCGCGAGTCTCCGTCGAAAACTCCTGATTTTGCGCTGGGGAAAGTGTGTCAACTGAGTATAGCACAAAACACAAGAAACCTACTTTCGACGATGGCGTCAACCGGACAAGCCTCTTGGCAGAAACCACAATAAATGCACTTTGTCATATCAATGTCTAATTTAAACAATGATGTCAGGTTTGTGGTCAGTGGGAATCTGAAGCAGTCTTGCCGTATTTAGTTGTTCGGCGTGACCCGTCTTGACGCGCCTCGCTTTCAATAGTAATTGCTTGAGCAGGACATATTGCTTCACAGAGCTTGCAAGCTGGAAGCAAACATGAGTCGAACATACTGCGCATTTGGGGTGTCATACCGATGCAGCGCTCCTCACCGCTCGGGTACCTCCGCAGGGCGTGTTCACCACGGAAGCGGGGGGACAACGGACCTTTCTCATATGGGTACATAATGGTGTAAGGAGGCCTGAAAAAGTTCTCCATGACAATCCACATTCCTATGAAACATTAGCAACACTGCACACGCCCTTCAACCAACAACCGACCTCGGAGGATTTCGGTGAAGAAGAAAAGGTGGACTGCCTTGTCGATAGCACTTGGGCCATCCTTGTATGAGTCTGTGTGCTTGTCCGGCTCGTCCTGGGCAGTTAATGTACCTGTAGCGGCAGGTGACCTAATTGGACCCTCCAAACTGCCATGTCTATCGAGAGGTGCGACGTGAGAGCAACGGGATGAAGAAATGCTCCGGTAATTGATTGATGCGGAACGGAGCGCAGTAGAGCGCCGCTGGACCAGCAAACGGTGCGAGAGCCCAACACCAAGACGTGGGCGGGCAAGCGACATACTGTCGACGACGGTGGAAGAACTGAGTAACAGTCGGATGTGACACGACGTCACGCTGTGTGACCCTCAGTGATCTCAGCGCCAATTAGCTCTCTCGTTGCTAGTCCATCATGTCCACGTCCAAAGCAAAAGCAAAGGCGCAACCCCTTTCAGACCAGGGTGCGACGGATACTACTTTTTTTTTGATTGCCTCCTCATCATGACAAACTAGACAGAGATACAACAAACGTATTCTCGCTTCCAAAACGACTTGCAAACTCTTGCCGGCAAGATCGGCGAACTCGAGCAGGAAGCTGAGGAGCATACGTAGGTGTTTTGGTTACTGTGACAAGGTTATGATCTAGTTTAGAGTCAGGTTGGTTCTTTCGACTTTAGATGAAGCTCTGGGAGAGGAACCTGATCGCAAATGTTTTCGTTTGATCGGCGGTGTGCTCGTCGAACGCACTGTCAAGGACGTCGTGCCAGCATTGCAAACGAACCGCGATGGAGTGAGCCGGCGCTATCCCGTTCGCTTTCACCCAACCTAACACATTGTTCAGATAAAAAAGGTGATCACCACACTGACGGAACAGATCAAATCGAAAGAACAAGAGTTTGAGGCTTTCAAACGAGAGCACAACATACGTGTTATCCAGAAAGCATGACCTCTCCTCCAGTTACTTTTTGAGTAATGCATAATTCCATCAGGTGCACTGCCTGAAAACTTACTCATCATGTCCATCAGTCTGGGAATGCTCTTCACACTGCCACTGTCGTTTCGCATAGGCTCCATAGAATGGTATGCGTAAACTCGTGGCCAATGTTCATCAGAGGTGATTGCAGAGTCATGTCAAGCAGGGCTTTAATGCTAGTTCCGTCGATTGTGCCTGTGACGTCAAGTCCTTAAAGTAGCCTTTGCCCTGAGATGTTAATGATTGCCAAACAATCTACAATGTGTAAGTATCCGGATTGGCAGGTCTCCTCGGATCGTCTTCAAATGGGCTACAGCTGGAAGCCTCGCATGTTATTTTTTATGTGGGTCCATCGCGATATCCATCTCGGTCCAGGTTTTCGGACATATTTGTCGGTTCCACGAAATCTCCTCCCGCGCCGATCCGCTGTCTCTTTCCATCGCTTGGGCATACATATGGTCTCTCGTTCTTTACACCAAACCTCCTCTTGACCATCCTCTGTCCATCGCATGCTTGCATTCCACTTGGTTACTGCACTCCCGCCCATATGTGGGACCATTCTTGCAGCCACCGATATCCAATTCCATGCGCAACAGCCCCTGAGTCGACTGGCCAGCGACCCTGGTAAGTAAAGCCAAGGGCAAGTGGGTGCCGCTTTGAGCATTCGAATGGCCAGCTCGGGCCATACGGCGGAAATATTGCCGTAGGAGCTAGGGATTTTTCTGCCGGGGATGCGATGGCCATGTTCATGGAAGGCTTGCGTAGCCAGGCTCTCGTCAATGTCTGTCTATGCTTCTCATACATTCTCGTATACTCACCAGGGATTTTCGATCTCGCTAATTCACTGGTTTCACGCAGATGATTTGGCAATCTACCACAGAGCTTGGGTGTGCGTCAGCTCAATGTGACGGAATATTTGACGCAGCTTCTGGAGAAGCAATCATGCATGCATGTCTACCCGTACGAACCTGTTAGCAAAGTGGTCGGTGCTTTCCTGTCAGTTTCTGTTATCAAAATCCGCCGGGCGTGTTTCGAGCTCGCAAACTACCCTCAGGGATAGCCTTGAAATTCCTTGAGTGTCTACCCGTCTATCATATCATCCGGTTTTCCTTCGTTTTGTTCTATTTAGCAACCTGCTGCTAATATGCGAGTTACGGCGACCTGCTTGACATCTATAGATGGATCGAGTCAATTCTCATAGTCATGTACTAGTATCTACGTGGATTACAGTAAACTCGTCATGGTGTGCCTGGGGCCCGGGGCTGGAGAGCTGCTATGTAACTTCATTGTAAGCTGACAGCGGATGCATTGGTAAAAGGTCCCACGCTGACAAAGTTCAGACAAAGCCTGACTGTCATTCAGAACAAACCCAGTGAGACGATGTCAATGACAAACCAGCGTCCATCGGCGGTTGGGGATGTCGGACTCGTCCATGGAGCACAATCTATCACGCTGCAGACGTTGCCAGTTGAACTCCTGGCGGATATTCTCTCCGAACTTGACCTCGACTCTCTTGTTGTGGTCTCTTGTCTGTCACGAAGGCTCCGGGCTATTACTGCTGACGCTTCTCTGAATCCATGGAGGCATCCTATCTTGCGCAGTCTTCAGCGACGTGTTTACGAGAAGTCGTTGTTCCACCTTAGCGTCCGTTCAATCGTGCCACGACGGAATTGGATCGAAATTCTCACTTTCGCGCCATCAAGTTTTCTGTTGTTTGATAGCACGTTACCCAATTTGAGGTCGTCAGACTGGGAAGAATGTTTTCGCAGAAGGTTCCTGCCTGGGTGGACTAAATGGAAGAAGGATAATTCGTGGAGAGAAACCTTCATGAAGTTGGTGGTCTTTCAATTGATGTAACTGCCATCTTATGAATCTCTCCAGAGTGCTTTATCGCGTATGGCACAGAAGTCGATCTTCCTGCACTTCGGATGAATCTTGGACTAAGTAATAGTCCTATTAACCCATCTCAAGTCCCAACACTCAGACCGACTTTCTCCAGGTACATTGTCGTTAACCGAAATGGATCCGTGAATGAGCTCGAGGCTGCCTCCCGTAGCTTCAATCCTCTTGCGATATTTCACGAAATGAAGTCAGCGTGCATAACTTTGCAGTACTTCGCTCCGCTCACCCTAGATAGACTTCAAAACAACCTTGCTCACCTGCCAACTCAAATAAGAGTCAGCTGACACCTTCGTTGCCCTTGATCAGCTAATAGCTCCCATTTCAGGTCGTCCTTCAGTTAATGGATGTCCGCATCCTTGCGCTGGGTGTTGTAAACCGTCCTAGGACACATCTTATGATAAACCGTAACGCTCACGTGTTTTTGTGTCCACCTGGACTTGAGCCCCACAGCACTACTGTTACCTCGGATGATGAAGGTACGTCCGATTCGAGAGTATCTGGTACGTTTTTGTGTTGTCGTCAGTCTGACCTCGAACCCGTCCGGTATCTGCAACAGTGTCAAAACATTACAATACTGTTTACCGCCGCCTCTCATATCCAACGCCTTCACATGCTCACAGCAATTATCCAATGTACACTCCTGGTGGGGGTGACCAAAGGTGGCACCCTGATGCTATACCCGAAGAAGGCATGCAATGGGTTGGGGGGTTAATGTATGTCTCACATCCTCTGGTTTTTATTCTCCACCGATTTTTCCTGCAGGGTCACGGTACAACTGCACCCGTCCGAGCCTCATGAGCTCACTCCTCATGGGCTCCAAGGAATGGAATCATTTAGTGGCATCAATCTCGCCCAATTTGCGACCTTCACATGGCGGGATTTTTTGGCGATTGCACCCTGGATGGAAGAGAGGGTTACGAAGTGTATATATGGGCAAGGTTTGGGAGTCCATTAACTTACCTTCCTGCCGCAATTCCTACTAGTGGAGGTCAATTCCCAACAATTAGGCGATAGAGTGACGTACCCTGATTTTCCAGAGTTCGCTGCCGGATAAAACAGCCGGCCAATCTCATATGCACTACGATCTTGTCTGAGTGTGGCTGTTCCAATGTTGCGATCCACAAATCCCAAATCCCTTGTACGGTGATCAAGGTGAGACATTCTGTGTTGTTCGCGGAGATATGAGATGACCGAACGTCTGCCATATACAATGCCTTTTATTGTTCGCCTAGGCACTACCGTGACTAACTTTTGTTCTCGCTGTTAGACGCACCGGCATTTCTCGGGCTGGTTAGACGGCTCCTGTACAATCTCAAGAGTCCCCGTGTCGGTTGGATCTCGGAACAATGGATACCAATCACGTTTACACATCCATGAAGGACTCCATGTAGTTGGTCCGATCGGGTGGCCTTTGCGACATTTAAGCGCTCAGCTCTGGGGAGATGTCCTTCATTATTCCCCCTTTATATCCTTTAATAATTGACGTTGCGGGACTTCGTCTATACCCCTCAAATTTTGACTCATTTGATTATGTCGCTCGTGAGTGCTCCCCAGCTGGCACACTTTAACTAAGCCGTTGGCTCACATTTTTCTCTTCGTCGACAGTGGAGCTGTACAACTTGTTCTAAGTCATTCAAGCGGAAGGGTGATCTTACTCGACACAAGGCGATACATGCTGGCATCAAGTAGGTTGCACTAAAATGCCGAAATACCGCCGGCTAACATGTCATTCAGGCCACACATCTGCGAAACTTGCGGAAAGGGCTTTGCACAGTTTTCGGGCCTCAAAACACACCGGAATGTCCAGTACGTCAAAAATGACTACTACTGCGTTATACTAACGGAGAGCTAGCACCAAAGCTAAGCCTTACACCTGTGGCATTGGCACCTGCACTAAGGCTTTCGGAGACCCTTCTTCGCGCACTCGTCATAGAAAAGAGACTCATAAGCATGAAGGCGCATATAGGTGTATTGTCACAGACTGTGGAACAAGGTTAGTATGGCGCTTGAAATACTGTTTTCGGGAATCATGAGTGTCGCTAGGATCAAACGGCGCTCCGCATTCATGGCACATTTGCGAAAACACGGGCTTGATCCCAGGTCACTTGATCTAGACGCCATGGTTTTGCAGAGTAGCGCAAGAGGAATCCCCGTGGCAGGCACCTCCGCTTCTCTTAATGTGGAAAACAAGAGCCACCATAAAACAGAGTCTCGGAGCGTCTCCTCTTTTCTCGATGATAGTAAGTGCCGCTATTACGCTCTAAGCTATCCGCTAATTATTCGAAAGCTTCTGGATACTATAGTTTGGGCGATCGCGGCGATATAAGTTACCTTATGGACAATAACGGATGGTTGGATGACAGTCCACTTGACTGTCGACAGGTCAACTGTTTCCCCGCCAACGATACGTTGTTCCTGGACCCGATGCTTGATCAGACCGTGAACGTCGGTCCGTTAGACCTTCCCCATGACGTTTACACCTACATGTCCAGCAACTTGGGGAACCCTCTTTGTCTTGACGGTATATCGCCCACACCATTTGACTATTCACTTCTTGTCGCCTCTCCTCCGAACTTCCCAATACTCGAACCATTCCTGGAAGCTGGGAGTGATGGGTCCCAGTCATCATGGTCATCTCCATCGTCAACGTATTCAGCTCTGTATACCGCCAACCTCAACGACGATGTGGTACCGTTGTCGCTGGCACATGATGTATCGCAAGAACCGCTTCTGCACAACCTTATTGTGTGATCATTGGGGCCTCACTTTGCATAGCACTCCCCTTATCTGAAGCCTAGACCACTCTTTTTAATACTTACCTACCATAATATGCACTGTCTCGGACGCTAGTTACCCTTAATTACCCAGCTACAGCTGGAGACTCCACATCGGATTATAGTTATACCAACACGGACTTGGACTTGGACTTGAAGTACTATATTATTGCATATAGAGTACTTACTTTTCGTTACTGTTTGTACTGCATGGACAATGGACATAATCAACTAGACGCGTCAGTAGTAACAAGCGTAAATAACGCCTTCGATTTCTCAAGCCTCCAGACCGCATCGCATCCTGGTACCCCGCGTTCGCTAAGATTGTCCGCTCTTCTTCGTTGCAGCTGTCTTCCACCACCAGAGTCGCAGCGGCTGCCTCCACAGATCTCGTCCGGGTGGATATAACATGCTAGCATCACCCTTGTATCCTACCCCACCTTTTTCTACCCAGCTTCTGTCCGACGATCATGCGCAGCTCAAACCGTCCAAAGATATCGATACTTTCAACAGTCTTCTTCCACCTCCTATCGAGTTCGTAGAAGGATCATCTTCTGGCGTTCTTGCCGCTGCCGAAGGAAAGTACGATCCCATCAATGGAACACCAAAAGCCAGCAAGGTGAGCAGCTCAAAAGTCGCCCATGCCTTTCAACGTCATATGTAAATGGCAGCTTTCTTTGGACCAACCGAAAACACCACCTACCCAACAGCATGCTTTTCCGAAGAGTTCTCCGCTCATAGCTCGGAACGCAAAGCATTCTCTGTACAACGGTATACTCGACTTCACTTGGCCACCAGGTCATGATATTGGCAGTGGTCTCCACAACACTGGAAACACTTGCTTTTTGAACAGTGCATTGCAATGCCTTCTCCATACACCACCGTTGCTCCGTGTTTTGCATGCGCACTGTAAAACAGACCCCTGTTCGTGTATTACCGCTTGTTGTTCATTTGAATGGCATTTTTACCTCGGCACTATTCAGGCAGAGTCAAGAGCGGATTTTGTATGGCATGTAACCTTCGGCAGGTGATGCTAGACTCATACCACAAGACCCACTCATTCACACCATACCAAATTACATCCAAATTACAATGTACGTCTCAACCTATCCGCGTTGACTATACTAACTGATGCTGATAGTCATCGCAAAACATATGCGCAGGGGGCGACAAGAGGATTCACATGAATTCCTCCGTTATGCAATTGATGCATTGCAAAAATCGTGCTTGGCTGGTTATCCACAGTATGCTTTCCCTATCCTTTTTTTGCTGCAATCCCTCACCAACCATGCAGGAAAGTTGACCATAATTTGGCTGAGACAACATGGGTGCACAGGATTTTTGGCGGGCGACTGCGTTCCCGAGTAACATGCCGAGAATGCAATCATAACAGTGACACTTTTGACAGTATGCTAGACATAAGTCTGGACATATACGGCTCGTCAACTTTGAAGGATGCGCTCAAGAAGTTTGTTGCTATAGATTACCTAAGGGGCTCTGACAAATACAAATGCGAGAAGTGAGTGGCTTGGGTAGCAGTGGTGGCGTGTGTCGCTTACGGATTTGGTTCAAGGTGCAAGAAGGCCGTCGTAGCGGAAAAGCGTTTCACTGTCCACAATGCCCCTGCTGTGCTAACGATACATTTGAAACGCTTCTCTCCGCTTGGCCGAAAGATCGGCCATCATGTTCACTATGACGAACGCTTGATGCTCCAACCTGTTATGAGCGAGGGCCAACATGGGCCGTCCTACTCGTTATACGGTGTCATCTGCCACGCCGGAGGTGGACCAAATTCGGGTCACTACTTTGCTCACGTCAAAGCAGCGGATGGACGATGGTACGAAATGAACGATGACATAGTCTCGCTCCATCACAGTGCCCCCGTGGGTATGAAGAACGCATACGTCTTGTTTTATATGCGCGATCGGGGACAGTCGCTCGAGGGTGCTGTTAGTCACCCAAGCAAGGTGGTTGGTAGTGCCAAGAATAGCATCATTGGCGGTATGAAGAAGCGGAAGGATGTTGATCTGGATGAAGAAGATATTGGTGTCAAGGCCGACCACCCCTTCATCGGCCCTCTTCTCCCTTCACCCATGCCCAACATCATCGATGCTAATCAATCAGCCACCACGAGTCCTGCGCCCGATCCCCAGGCCACCAATCTAAAAAAGAAGATAGCCGCCATAAAGACCAGACCAAGCGATGCCCTTACGAGTCTTACACGCTATGACGAAGATGATAGCCTTGACAGATCATCGGAATCTATGCAATTAGATTCAAAGGCTACAGCGGGCCTCGACTCATCGTCCCCTCCACCTCCACCTTCTACTGATTCACTACAATCACCCTCATCCTCAGATCGCACTTCCACTGCCCAAATACCTGCACCATCCTCGGATACCCTTCGTTCTAGCGGGATTAATCCCAACAGTTTCTACGCGTCTCACACAAAGAATGAAAGGAAGCGTAAATCACCGTTCGGAGATGAAGACGATCACAAGTCCAACTCTAGGCACCGCACGGTCTCACCCGTGCAAACACCCTCTCCCAGACGTACACCCCAAGGGCGGCAGCACGGGAAGTCTTCGTTCGGTGGTGGTGCTGTAAACCCCTACTCTCGAATACTTGGGAACAACCCATTGCAGAATTCTGACTTCCGTCACAGACTAAAGCATACGTACGGTAACAAGCGTAAGAGAATGATTATATAGCCATGGGCTGCCTGCTGTATCATGCACATGTTATAACAATCATTACATCTCAACCGTGCGAGTAAGAGTCAGATTATGCGGATTGCATTATATGATTAGAGGTAAAAAAAAAGATTCTATAGTTTCGCCTTGAACTCGACAGCCTTAGGACTGTTATCTTGTTCATCCCACCAGATCACGGAAACAGTGGTGTCATCGCGATATCGGCGAGCAAAAGGTGAAGGTATGCTCATTAGTTTCCGAAGTGCAGATGTGTCGCCTCCACCAAACGCGTTCCGGATTAGGTGGACGCTTAGTTCGTCATCTTGAAAAAACCACGAACCCTTAGTGTTCCTCCTTACCTTATCCTTGCCTTCGACAGTCGGCGATCCAGATGAGGTAGGGACCAGAGTCTGAAGCTGGGCCTTGGAAACTGTTCCTCTGAGGCCTTTTAGATGCCCGCCCACGAGAGCGACCACTTCTTCTGAGCTCAATTTGTCCCATAGACCATCGGTGGCGAGTACGACAAATCGGGAACCAAGACGTTTCGAAGTATCCAAGGAGCCATCAACGACAGAAAACTTGCGGTGAGTAACGACCGGGGTTGCAGTAACATACGGCGGTGTTTTCAACGATGCCGGAGCTGGTCGCAATGGTTGATTGTTACCGACCATGAATGCCTGACTCAAACTTTTCAAGGTCATCTCTCGAATGGTATTGCAAAAGAAATGAATCGCACTCACACATCCTGAACTTCGCGTGGCCACTTGTAGCGGGCATCTCCGAATGCTCTTGTGGGCTCAAGACCCCCGAGAACTCGCCCAGCGCGTATGACGTTTTCGGCCTCATCCTTGGGGTGTTCCGACTGCATTCTATCCAGAGGTTATATGCGTGGAAGCGAGCAGGGTGAATGATACTTACCTCTTCAACTCGTTCGGATTTCGGCCCGTTTGGTCCTCGCTCAGCACCTCGACCCTCCAAGAACCCGTGCCATCCGCCGACTCCTCCCAAACACCTGCGACTGCTCTGCTATCCCCTGAACATGCGACATACAAATCTCGTTGGGCCGTGTCAAAGACGGCCATCAATGCACAGCTGCCTGAAGTGGATTTAAACGATATGAAGTTAAGGAAAGCCACGCGTTAACATACCAGATACTGCCGGAAGCATCATAGGCAGCGCAAGTGGATGCTCGCTCAAGTCGGGGATGATTTTCTTCACCAAGGACTCCTTGTCCATGTTGTTGGCGAGAACCTTCAATGGCGCATTGATCAATTCTTCGTCCAGTTTGGTGAAAGCACTTTGTATGGCGGAGGAGATGGTTTGAGGGTTTTGGACACCAGGCTTAGAGAACATGGGACCAGAAGATCCGTGTATGAGCGTGGAGAGTTGCAGTACAATAGCATTGATCAATGTATTCGAGAGAAGGCGGGAAGTGTGCGGGCCGCCGTGACCGTCCATTACAGCGAAGAATAACCAGTCTCCAGGTCCCTTTGGGTCCGACGGTTCACGAGCGACAATAGCCTCGGCGTGAGCATCTTCTAGTGGATCATTGGCTGCGACGGATGCCGTACTGTACTTCCACGTTATGCCCCCAGGACGGACGATGGTTTCGGATTTTGCATTCGCGTTAAGGCGCTGGTCGACAACGCTGAGTGACAGCAGGGGAAATGTCTTGCTGGTCATGACAGGCGCACCATCAGCACCGGGTATTTTTACGGGAAGTTCAAAAGTCTGTGGCTTGTTGTATCTGTAATAAAGGTATGTTGGGGTACCAATAACAACTGTGGTAGCGGCTATGGGTTTCCAAAGTCTTCTGAGCATTGTCCTGTTGAATGCCCAGTGGACAAATGCAGCGTGTGGGATGACCTGGCGTGTCACGTGATAACAATAGGGCGTGTGATCGATAAGATTCCCACTGCCACAAGCCAGCCAGCCATCCCCAACTCATGTTAGCACCACGACCTGCCTGTTCCTCTCCCCCAGCCTCTGCTGCCACCGTTCAGTCTGCCAGTCAGGTTGCAAGCGTGAAATCCCATGCACAAGACATCTCCGTGTCGGCGGAGGGAACCGTCGAAGCTCCACCCGCACACTCCAGCCTTTCCCAAGACCATGATGACATAGGGCGTGAACCTCCTTCGCAACCTTCAGTGAACGTGAGTCGAGATATGTGTCTGATTGTCGCTCGTCCAAAGCCTCAAGTTTGTCTGCATTGTCGCCGTCAAGTTTCTTCCAGACATGATATTCTCACAAGAGTATTCGCAAGCGCCTTCAATTGGTGCCACGGCCCTTTCACAGCAACCCTCACCCGAGTTTCTGGGGTCTCTGGGTATCAAAGTGAGAGACTTTGCGTATGAGAACACCCTCCCCGCGATAGTCCCCGTCCCACGTGTCCCTCGACAAGTGCAGCCTGCGCCGCCTCGAGCACTCAAGCGCCTGCAGAGAGACTGGGATGACAAGGAGGGTACCTTGAACAGTTCGTCTCCGAGTGTGGTGGGATCCAAGAAACACAGGTCCTTAGAGCGCAGACCGACCGAGCCACTGCAAGAACCAGTGGTTCAGCACACCCGTACGTTGGAACGGATAACGGTCAAGAGAGTGTGCTCCATGCTCACCCCGCCGTCACGAAGCACTTTGCCAACAACTCCACGCACACGATTTTCTGCCAGTCCACCAACATCACCCTTGACGCCACTCTCACGTTTCGCATCACAAGAATCGGAACCTGTTCAAACGTCCCCCGCATATCCATTTGTTGTACACGTAAATGATACCAGCATGGTCCCCGCCTCGCAGCTTCATTCAGATTCGCAGCCTCTATCTCTTCGTTCTGTCTTGTATACCAGGGTTGCGTTGGACTCGCGTTCGTCCCCGTGCAGCTCCCCCGCTCCAAGTCCACCGCAGAATGCATCGCCTGCCCCCTTGATGAGTTCGTTTCTCGAACTACCATCCCCAGCCAAGCAGTCAGGAGCAGATCCCCGTGTCCGCAAGCGTCGCGGTCGTGGGACACCACCTCCTTCGAATCGGTATCAACTCCGTCAGCGGCCCATTCCATCATCTCGTACATCCGCCGTTTCGCGGTGCTCGCATCAAGCAAGTAGTACGTCCAAGTCGCTTCCACGACGGACCCGCCGCATGCCGTGAAGCCATGAACCTGATTGAACATGTTGCATTCTGGAATTATTTATTCTTTATTGCTGTTGTCTCACTGTCGTGTTGGGAATGGATTTGACATTGGTTGTTAGCACCTCCACCGCGAGCCACAAGCTACGTGTAGCCATTATGTGTACCCCGAGCCTCGTAATACATGTGTTTCCTTGACTGCATATCAAGCACATCTAAGTGTGGTGAACGGAAGGGCATGTACATAAAGATAAGGCGGTACCCGAGG
Source organism: Boletus insuetus (assembly GCA_038093095.1). Taxonomy (NCBI): domain Eukaryota; kingdom Fungi; phylum Basidiomycota; class Agaricomycetes; order Boletales; family Boletaceae; genus Boletus; species Boletus insuetus. The sequence continues at coordinate 11,061 of JBBPRQ010000008.1, read as the reverse complement.
AAAGCTTCGGTCCGGTTTGGGGACGTGAGAGGTGATTGGAGGGCCAAGATGCAGTGAAAGATCCGAGGAGGTGATGGACAAAGTCTCGGCAAGATCTCATCTGACATGCAAATATTAGCACTCAGTCCAGCTACTAATTGAACTCCCTCCTCTCTCCTCGACCTGGGCCATTAATATCGGTGATGGCAGTCCCCGGTCCATCCAACGTTACCATCTCCCTCCTCCCCGTCTCCCTCTCCCTCGTACGCATCCCGCGCCCTCGTCTCCCACATTTATCACACCACGTCCTCAGACAGATCCTCCAGCCCAAACCTATCTTCCTCAATGTGACCTGCAATGAGATCGAACTCAGTCTCTTTGCAGAGCACCACATCCTCTCCGACTTTGAGCTCATAGCCAGGCGCGACAGGCAGAGACTACGATCTCGCTCTGGTTCCGGGTCTGCTCACAAGCGTCTTGTCTTCGATGATGCCGACCGAGTCGAGTTTTCTTGCGAGAAATGGAAAGTGCTCCAGCTCGACTCTCATTCCGATCAACTCGGTGTGTCTCAGTCCTTCGGTCCTACTACGTCATTGTAATAACACCACACAAGCAGACAACTCTGGGGCGCGAGTCCACGAATTGTCCGCTCCACTAGCTGCGGCAGGAATTTCCATTTTGTACCAGTCCTCGTATATGAGCGATTTCATTTTTGTAGGCCAATCGTGTATCATGCACTCTATCACATATCACTCATATATTTTCAGGTCAAGGAATCTAGGCTGCGGGAGGTCATGTCGCTGTTCGGTGCTGCTGGGTTTGACTTGTATTCGTCTGATCCAGAACTGTTGATGTCGAGAGTCGTGTCACCTCTCCTGTCACCAGTCCTACCCGATGCATTTCAAGTCAGTGACATTGGCCCAGAGTTTAATCCTGAGTCAGGGGCTGTTCTGACGCGGACCCGGAGTAGCATTGACACCCCGGCCGCACCGTCAGCACTCTCAGACGAGAAAAGTGGGGCTGGCCGAACTCCACACCATCGCCATCCTTCACGAGACAAATCCCATTCACCCTCATGCACCGACGTTACCATCCTACCCTCGAAACTTGCATGCGTTGGGCTCGCTGACGACTGCGTCGATAGCTGGTCGCTCAAAGTTGTTAAGCTAGTTGCGTTCCCTGACCTCATTCCACACTCGCGTCTCCTGCGCGGGTCTGGTTATAGTTACGGGACAACGGAACTGTCAGCTAGTAAAGAAGTCGAAGAAATCACCCTTCCTTCTTTCCTATCATGGTCACGAAGGGGCTCAGATTCGACTGATTCTGTGTCATCTTCGAGCGAGGACGATGAAGGTTACCTCTCTCACTCTCCACGCAGAGATCCACCCTCAGTATTGCCTACAACACATTCCCGCTCATATCCTGACATCTCCCACACGATCCCGTTATTGACACCCTCTTTCAAACCAACTGCTAAACACCTTGTCTCGCAGGTGCCTACACTTTCTCCAGTCGAATTTAAATCGCCTACTTTCAGTCGAAGCACCATTCGTTCGCCTGCAGATAAGCAAATGAATAGTATGTACCCGAAGATTCCATTTTTTACCTTTACCCGGACATCCGAAGGCTCCTCTTTGACGACGGACGTGTCTGTGCTCGCCGCCCTATTTCCACCCGGAGAGAGGCACATGCTCATCTGTGCAGGGGAATTGGACACGCTTGACGTGCACGCCGCCGACTCGGACTCCGATTCCGACCAAGATCAGGACAGCGCTGCACTCTCAGAAGGCGGGATTTTGAAGTGTATTCAAATCGATTTACATCGCTTCGGTTTAGGCGAGTACAACAGGGATTGAACTTTACGGAACGCTGAATTAATGGAATGTGTTATCCGATCCGCAGATAAACATGGTCTCGTTAGCCGCTACTCACGAGTCCTTGAAGAAAATGGTATCAATCACATGTATAGCTCCACATTCAAGACCGCCAATCTCCTTGTGGGTGCTCCATCCATTCTAGCAGCTGATTTCTTGTCAACTATGCATAGGTTGCCAAGGCCCATACCAGTCGTGCTCGCGATCTCCTCAAGGCATGCTGATAGTCTTTACTAAAACCTGTCACTCTCGGCAAAAGTCGGCTAACCGACTGTAACCGAAGGGACCAAAACCAATCCACTGATTTAAGTGGCCTAGCGCCCGCATCTGGTATTCTTATCTCTCGGACAAGATACCCACTTCTTTCTTACACACTCTATCGCACATACCTCTTTCCCTTTCTTCCTTTCAACATGTGCTCAAAATGCATTATTACGCATTGGTATTGGTTCACCACGGAAGTTCTTGGTTTTGGTGGTGCATGGCTCAACTTTCGACTACGCACATCATTACTTGTATGTATAAATAAATTTGGAATGAACGTGGATGATATGTTCATACATATCTTGATCAAGATGCACCACTCCTGCCTCTTTCTTTAGTTCAAAGCAAAGTGACGGGCCTGATCGGCTGTTGACACCAGGAAAAGATTAGTGGCGCGCTCTCGTGTATTACTGGGCTCTCGTCTTTTCTTGGCTCGCATCAATTGTACCCAGCTCGCCTAGAACATCTGGACTTTTGTTAGTGATGTGTCGTATCCCAGTGAATTCATCAACCTGATGATACTACTTCGCTTTAGAATAATTGTAACCATCAAACCAGTTTCTTGCTGTGTGACATATACACTTCATCCTCTCTAATGGCAGTCACCTTGGTAAAGTCTTTCATGATGAAATCGGCATACGTGAGCTAGAGAGTTGGGGGTCAGATGGTCAAACGACAACGACTCCACCGTTGCCCACCTTCTGTGCAAGGTCACGAATGAAACTCGGAAGTAACTTCATGATCAAAGCCGAGTATGTATAAAATGGCAGATGTATCGTCCGAGATTCCTGTGAATCTAGGGCAGTAATGATTGCCTTCACAACTGTCACCGGATCCAGAGAGGGTACGAAGAACCGGGATAAGTAATTATCCGGGAATGTTGCTGTGGAGAAAAGGGGTGTACGAACGTGACCCGGGCAAACGAGGGTGGTGCGAATACTCGGAGAGTGATAGCTGTAACACGTTTTGAAAGTTGACAAGCGTCAACCCTGGGGAGGAAGCATGTACGTACCGGTTATCCAGTTCGTAGCGGAGTGATTCGTGCATATTTAGCAGAGCGGCTTTTGAAGCACTGTAATCTGCTAGTAAGAGTCAGTAACAGCGATCTTCGTGTTGACGGATGAGTTTACACATTTGAGCGCTACCCACAAAACTCATGACAGATGCCAAGGTAACCTAAGAAAGCCATGAGCGACAATCGCGGTCGTCGAGAAACGTGCTTCGTACAATATGTCCGCTGCTCTTTTCAATCATTTTGGGCAAGAACGCTTTCAGAGTCCAAAAGTGAGCAAATGTATTCACGCCGAATGTCCTGCATGTTTGTTGAGTCAACCGATCTGGCTCCACAGGCTATAGTTCCGCACTGGTATATGTCCTGAGGACTGAGATCAAGGATCAGTTTCCCTTGGACTACGCCAGCGTTGTTGACAAGCATAGTCGGGTAGCCAACCTAAGGCAGAGTTGTGAGTTTCGTGGCCCATGCCGCTGAGAAATGTGTTGACCTCTTCGATGACCTTTTTAGAGACTGCTTCGACTTCTTCCCACTTGGAAACGTTACATTTATAGTACGTGATGTTATCTGGAGCAGACGACAATGAGTTCCAACTCGAAGCATTTAGTCAAGGCACACAGTTTTCTGTTTGGATTGGCTTTATATCGAGGACAACCACATTTGCATTGCGCACCGCAAGCGTATTTGCTAGTAGTTCTCCTATCCCGGATGATCCTGTGGTGATACTGAATTCTGGGAGATTTCTTGGTTTGCAAAACGTACCGCCAGTGATGAGCACGATCTGCTCATTCCAGTCCAGAGGTTCGGGTGCAGAGAAGAGAGGCTGCTGGTTTCTATACGAGACCGAGAGCCATGTGAGCAGCCCTATTGAAGGTCAGTGGGATGAATACCGCTGGAATATGTTCCACCCACAGAACACGCACACTGCAGTACAGTAACACGCGGAATTGATCACAGCAGGAGTCAATACGCCTCGAGCATGAAAAAAGTAAAATATGGGAATGAAAACTGTGAAAAGGGGGCCTGACGCGAGTTAATATGTAAATTACATGGCCAATATTAGAGATCACGGACTGAAAGCAGTTTGTTGCAGGACTTTGACGACCATGTCCACATCCACGTTGTCATACACAGGAGTCGTGTCCTTCTCTGAAGCCATTTTGGGTTTCTGCTTGTGATGTCAACTGTTACAATTTGAGCAGGTGTAAATATAAACAACGTACAATAGCAAACCCACGCTGATGTCGCACCTTTGACCACCTCTGTCACACTACCAACAACAAAAGTGGTTGCAATTCTCATCGACTATAAAACTGAACAACTCGCCCGAATTCGACATCTCGGCCGGGCGCATAGGCTTTTCCGCAAATAGAACCGCTCAAGCGCCACTGAGTACTGTACGGATAATTAATCATTCCTCAACTCCCGAGCAATCTCGACCAGAATCGGTCTAAGTTGGTGCAAATACAGCCTTTCCCGACACGATTGACATAGAATCCTACAGACTTGCTGTCTTCCGACAACCGCACATGCAAGTTGAGGTGGATTTTTGTGTCGCAGGTCGTCAGGGCCTCTGCGTCAAGTGCAACCGTGGATGCTGAGAACCTGTCAAGATTCTAGCATTCACCTTGCATCGCAATCTGGCATTTAACAGGAGTAAAATCTTTGCCACAGTCACAAGGTAAATTTCCATACAACATCAGTACGGAAGTATCAATGAACTGCTCATATTTTATCTACAGTCAATCCAATAGTGCACATGGCTTACCGAATGAGCGCGTGTTCTTCTGAATGCGTCAGTACGCATCTGGCTCTTGTTTAAAGGAAAGTCGTTGCTGTCATGCTAATGCTTACAGAAAATGCCATTCAATTATTCGCGATATGCAGATCAAGGGTTTCTCTACTCTTTTGGACCTAGGTAGACTGGATATCCGACCATTCTCTTTGGGTCTTACACATTTTCTCCCAGCTGTTCTGGCAAGCTTGGTGCTAAATAATTCGGGCCAATTGAACGCGCCACTGTTTAAACTACCAGGATATACAATCCCGAACCTGATAACGGGCTTCCAGGCCCTGATGGCGAAACACGAGAGATTCTTCTCCTCGTCACTGACTGCGGTATGCAGTTGCTGGCGTGCAAATTTTTTGAAACTTGACAACGCTAGCCGACGTCTGTCAAGTACCCTAATTGGCGTCAAAAACTCCGTGCATCACCTTTGTAGGCTCGCGGCAGTAATAAAGCTGGGCAAACTTGGACCAGGTCCTGGACATGCACAATCGCGGGCGTGATATAAAGGTTTCCAAAAAGTCCAGAACCGGAACAAGTAGGAGGAAAGCAAGGTTTGCAAAAGATGTCATTTTTGGGCCAGAATGCAAGAGATTTGTCACGTGTACGAAGCAGCTGAAACAGTCGAACTTGAAGGGAATCTGAGTCAAAGCGACGACAGAATCTCCGACAAGATCTAGAGAAAGCGGTCTTCTAACGATGACTTGAGATCCAAATGGGAACAGCGTTTCTCATGTCGTGTTATAAACGACCGGAGAATGCGCAAGAAAGCAATTTGGACCACAAGTCACCTCCAAGGGTTGTGAAATTAGAAGCATGCCTAGCGTGGCTGCAGTCGTTCGGTGGAGACAAAGCCTCACGAAATCACAGTCAGAGAGCCGAGGTAATTGACCAGAGATGAGAGAGAGACGGGAAGCAGGGCAACGGATCGCGTCGTTTCCAAGTTGAGAATGAAGCCGCTACTTGCCGTGAGGATCGGGGAGCTTCCGACTTGGCGCCACGCTGCTTCCAAGATAATCTGGCAGTTCCGCGCACTGACCGAGATTTGAAGGACTGGACCTGCTGCAACGCAAGATCTGGGTGACAGCTGGGATTCGGATGAAGCCTGACTCGTACGCAATCGGATATTATAAGACGTCTTGATGCGGCCCATCTATGTCACAGTCCTACTTGGCGCTGTCAATGGAAGAGCAATACGACACGGTGGAGTGCGCCCTGCAACAGTTGGCAGGTAAAGTGAGGTGACCTCCGCATGGGGCACTTCGCGGACTTGAAGAGAGCGATTGATTGCCTTGTTACGCCCAACCCGAGCTAGTCCATGCCGTCAGTACCGGAAATGACTCTCCTGTGAGAGTCACGGTGGAGCCGCACCGAGGAAGTACTCATTACTCGCTCCTCAGACATCGCTAAAGCCCTCTCTGCGGCTGGCACTGCCATCCTCGTTTCCCGCCCGTGAAACAATCATCTCTGGGCTTTTGTTCTGTCCCACTCGCCTTACAGCCATGGCTCAAACCCTGGCTGAGTTGCGCGCCTCATGCTCCTCAAAGTCCACTGGCAGCCTACTTGTCACCCCTCGCCGGGCCAACACTGGCCTGTCACCACAGAGCAGAGTGCAAAGCTTCGCTAGCATTTCGGTGGGTTGTCCGTTCTTACCATACAATTGTCTTTACCTGTAGGAACTCCAGTCACTGGATTCTCCGTATCCTGTCACGCGTAATTCAGGGATTGCGATCATATCCAATCGTGTAGGTCTCTAATCTCGGTTTGGCCGTACAACTCATCCATAGTCCAGTTCAGCCTGCCGCCAGATCCACGCCAGTGGGGCTCTAATTTGTATGACGATGTAAAGGAGCCCGATGATGACTTGCATAATCCAGACGTGACGAACGCGAGGAACTGGCCACACTTTGCTGACCGAGGCATTGTCAATGTGGGTTGTCTCTTTCTCATCATTGTAGGCCTCGTCACGCTCTTGTGAGTCATCTGTCTTACGGTGGCGTATTCATTTAATCCCGTGGTCGTCTTAACAGCGCTGGATATCCAATTATTACATATTTCACTGCGAAGAAGTTATCGAACAACGGTGCATTTGGTCTAGGTGGAATTAATGCGAGTGGCCAGGTCGGTTCATCACACGGCACATATGCCCGTGGGGTTCTAACTCCCCTGAATATACAGATACCAGTCATACCGGGAAATTGGGCTCTTATCGACATCGACACGCCAAAGGAAGCACGCACCAAGTTGTCATGGAACGGCGGACCTGACATGGTGTTAGTCTTCTCCGATGAGTTCAACGTTCCTGGTAGAACGTTTTGGCCTGGAGACGATCCCTATTGGGAGGCTGTCGACTTACATTATTGGGTATGTCCCATATCCTCTCCCTGGCGCTTGTCATCAGCCAACCTCCGACTCAGGCGACGAATAATCTAGAATGGTATAGTCCAGACGCCATCACCACCCAAGATGGTAGTCTAGTTGTGACATTGTCGCAGAGGCAGACACATGACTTGAACTATCAAGGAGGTACGTTAGTTCTAGTCACGATTCCAATTGCTATCCTGATATAACTCAAGGGATGATGTCGAGTTGGTGCGTATTCTCTTTGCATAAGGTTCTGTGATCAGTGACCGGTCCTAGGAACAAATTTTGTTTTACTGGCGGGTACATCGAGGCGAACGTGTCACTCCCTGGTGTCAACAATATCGTTGGTAAGCTGTTTCCCACAATATGATGTTATTAAGCAGATAATGAACGCTAACAAAGGGTTTTGGCCGGCGATTTGGACCCTTGGGAATCTCGGACGGGCGGGCTATGGTGCCAGTTTAGAAGGCATGGTGAGATATTACCGACTTCATTACCCAGTCTTGCGATCAAATTTCCGTCCAGTGGCCATATACTTATGACGCATGCGACATCGGCACTGTCGCGAACCAGTCTCTCAACGGACAACCTGTAGCGGCCACGGAAGGCGGTGATACCGGCAAAGGTGGTGTGTTGTCCTATCTCCCAGGTCAACGACTATCCCGCTGTACGTGCCCAGGGGACGCCCATCCTGGCCCAAAACACTCAGATGGTACCTTTGTTGGTCGTGCGGCACCCGAGATAGATATATTTGAAGCACAAGTAGGTAACCATTTCTCTGATATCCGTCGCGGATTTAAAATGGTTGATTCTTCAGATTACGGGGACTCCCTTGAAGGGCCAGGTATCACAGTCTGGTCAATGGGCGGTTAGTTTTTTTTCGGTTCCCCAGATCAGGGGCGATCTAAATTCTCGTTCAACGAAGCCGTTCAACGCGGGTTACATCTGGCAAAATACCTCAGCGAACGAGGTGATCGCTAATCCTTCCATCAGCGTCCAGAATACATACATCGGGTCAGTGTTACAGCAAGCGACATCAGTGGTGACCGAGACGAACCAACTGTGTTACGAGGGTGAGAGTGAATGCTACTCGGTATACGGTTTTGAGGTGGGTAGTATCTATCGTAGAAGTATTGTTGGTGTGGAACTCACGCCAACCGTAGTACGTTCCCGGGTTTGACAATGCGGTGAGCTGGAGATGGTCGGCAGTTGGGGGAATAAGGATTAACTTTTGCGCATGCTCTACAGTATATCACGTGGATATCCGACAACAAGGTCGCTTGGACGCTCAACGTAGCTGGTATGGTCGCCGATCCCGCTGTCCAGATTTCGAGGCGGCCTATCCCTCAGGAACCAATGGTATATCCCACTACACTTACCCGCCGAACGTGCCAACACTTATCGAACTAGCACATCGTAGTTAACCTGGGCATGTCGACTAACTTTGGGTTGGTCGACCTCGATCACCTTCCATTTCCAGCCCATATGAGAGTCGACTACATACGAGTGTACCAGCCTTCGCAAGCACGCAATATTGGATGCGATCCAAAGGACTTCCCTACGGCCAAGTACATTGATGCGTGCGTATTTTCGGTTCATTTCTTGGATATCGAATGACCTGAGATGATTTCAGATATATTGAGGCGTACACCAATCCTAACCTTACGACCTGGAGAGGGGACTACGGCCAACCTTTCCCCAAGAACCGATTCCTCGGCGAATGCTGAAGAATACCACGTTGATGATCTCTCAGCATCTTCTCATGCGTACTGTAGCGTTAGCTAATCCCCACATTCGACTAGCGACTTTTGCTGAACTTTCATTCTATCATTCTGTCACACATTACTTCCACTGGATGAAGCCTTGCAGCAGGGCCGGACATTCTAAATTTTCATTGGATCTCATACAACTTATAGGTTTAGGTCATTTTTTCTCAAGTACAATGTGTGTTCCGGCTGGAAGTTATACCTCGAGAGGATCCCAGAGTACTGGTGAATCCGGAAGCTCCGGTACCGGAGGGGAGGAATGACCTCCTATTCAAAACTAGACCTTTCAGTGCTCTAATTTCGCGACGGAGTTCATCTTCGACTGGACTTCCGCCAGATGTGGCCCCACCCGTACCTCGTATTGAAGGGAGGCCGAGAGTATACGTTTGTGTTGTGATGTAGCCGGTGAAGTCCGAAAGAACTTGAAGCGTTCGATGCCTAGCAGAGATCGTGGGGGTCGGCGGTGGACCGCTAGCACTGGCTTCTTGACTTCGTGGCAAAGCAGCTTGCAGGTCTACCAGGCTTGCAAGTAATGATGATGTGGTTGGAGGCGGTGGAGGTATGTACTTCCAAAGAAGTTGTGATGGATGATCCAGTGGCAAAGGGATGGATGCGACTGGTTTGGGCGCGGAAGATACAAACAAAGGACAAGCATTGAGTTGGTTCCAAAAGTCACTCTGTTTGAGAAGATGGGAGTCAGATGACAATGCAACAATCAAAGCAAACCAGACCTGGCGAGCCACGCCTTCCTCGCCACCCAGCCACGAGAATTTGCTCTCAAGGTAACGAAAAAGCTCCTCCGTTGATGTGCCATCTGTCTTTGAGCGACCAAGCTCCTCCAGCGCACAACGGAGGATTGTGATATCCGGAATATCTGTACCTGGCTGTGCGGATCCCTCCCGAGAACTCCCTGCATATGACAAAAGATCATCTACAGAGTGGTACTGTGCAAACTGGGAATCCTCGTAAACAGGTACTGTTCGAGGAAGGTCCTTGTACGATTCCGCTTGGATTGCTTTGAGTGCAGAGGCAGATTCTGTGAGACGTGCGATGAGCGCGGATTGATGTTTGCGAAGAGCAAGACGGGCTTGGTAGGATTGTGCGAGTCTTGGAAGGAGATACCTCTGAAGAGTTTCTATGAGTGTCAACTACAGACGTATCCAAAACCATCTCGTACGTAGTATACATAGAGGACGATTGCAGAGGTACCAGTTAACCATGTGAATATCCGAGCGACTCCAGCGAGGAGGTTGGGCAGGTTGGAAGGGGGAAGTGCAGGGTAAGTGCGAGGTGGGACAGATGGCGGCTGCGAGAGAAATGAGCATGCACAGGAGCAGACAGTAATGACGCACTAGTTCTCGAAGCAGCTGGTCGATCTCAGCGGGAGTGAGGCCTTTGTCTGTAAGGAAAGTCCGCGTTGCGTATGGGTCCTGAAGCCGTATTTGCGGAGAAGTCAGGAAAGCTCGGGCGCGTGTAAGCAGCTCTGCGCGGTCCGGGGATGAGATGGAGGCCTCCTGCGTGGGTTGGTCTTGCACGGCAGACTCGCTCGTCGGGGGGTTCTTTGGACTGTCGGGCATTAGCTTTGATAGAGTAGCAGGGCGTCGTCTCGAATTTACGAGTGAAAACGGACAGTGGATTGGATTGGCTGTGCCTGTAAAATTTTTACACGGACCAGCGCACTCGCCCAGGTCCACTTGCCCCGATCATTAGACTACGAATAGTTATTTATTTAGTAGTTCTATGGCAATCAAAAAGCGAACTGGCCCCTCCCACACCAGGGATCCCGTGCTGCCCGAACCGCCAGCTCGCCGTTCGTCCGTCGCTGTCGTCGCGCAGCGCGCCTGCCGTTTCCGGCAAGCGGTACGTCGGAGTTCTAGTCTACATTACTGTCCCTTACCCCCAGTTCGGCACCTACCCCCATTTCGGCACTACACTAAAAACACACCATTTTCGTTATTCTACATTATGCATATGAGTTTCTACACTATACATATGTCTACGAAGTTGAACGAGCAA